>CAWUFW010016858.1:0-289538 GCA_963921515.1 Calotriton arnoldi
TGACATCATCCAGTGAATGTGTGTTTTTATGAAAATTAAATATGTTTTATATATGTACATCTCAAGGTCGATGGAAGAATAAATGGGTATATAAGTGTCTAAATGGATGATTTTTTTGTAAAATTGATTGTATAACTGACTAAGTGTATCTTAGTGAATACATGGGTTAGTGAGTAATGTTTAAATATGAAAATATCTGTATCAGTCTCTCACTTTGTGTATAAGTGGCTGCATGGGTTGGTGAGTAGCTACATGAGTGTCTATATGGGTTATTAGTTGGTTTTTTGAGTATCAGTATGAGTGTCTGAGTGTCTGTATGGTTCGGTGGGGGTATTACTTAGTGCATAGATGCATGAATGAGTGACTCACTGTTTGTATGTGTTGAAGACAGCATGTGTGCAGGACTGTATAGGTGGATGAGTATGTGTATGGGTGTGTTAGTGAGTGAATGACTGTCTCAATAGTGTCTTTATGAGTAACTACATATGTTTTAAACTAGTATATGTGAGTATTGGTGTATATAAGTGAGTATATGTGAGAGTGAGACATTTGCCATAAATTCAGAATGTTAGCACTCTAGTTGTTCATTAGATCACTGTAGTAAAGCTACTGCTCACCAGGGAGTTAACTGGAAGTCTACTGACAGTATTGAAAATGATTGTTTCAGTCTGCATGTCAGAATTTTCTAATGAAATAGAAGAGGATTTGAGATCTCACTTATAACATGCCCTAAATTTTCTTTCTGCAGCACTAACCATAATTTCTATGGCAAAATGAACCCCCTCATTTTGTTCCTTTTTAAATTAAATGTTTTAAGTGTTACCAGTTTATTCCAATCAAGATGGCTTCAGGTGTGCCATACTTTTGTCATAAGTAAGTCTGTTAGCGCTCTAGTTGTTCTTTAGAACACTCTGAGAAGCTGCAGTAGAACACAAAGGCATCAACTGACAGGCTGCTCCTGTTGAAATATAACAGGAAGATATTTGAGATCTCACTTAAAACATGTCCTAATTTTTCTTTCTACAGCACTAACCATAATTTCTATGACAAAATGAACCCCTCATTCTGTTCCTTTTTAAATTAAATGTTTTAAGAGTTACCAGTTTATTCCAATCAAGATGGCTTCAGGTGTACCATAATTTTGTCATAAGTAAGACTGTTAGCGCTCTAGTTGTTCTTTAGAACACTCTGGGAAGCTGCAGTAGAACACAAAGGCATCAACTGACAGGCTGCTCCTGTTGAAATATAACAGGAAGATATTTGAGATCACACTTGAAACATGTCCTAATTTTTCTTTCTACAGCACTAACCATAATTTCTATGACAAAATGAACCCTATCATTTTGTTCCTTTTTAAATTAAATGTTTTAAGTGTTACCAGTTTATTCCAATCAAGATGGCTTCAGGTGTGCCATACGCTTGTCATAAGTAAGGCTGTTAGCACTCTAGTTGTTCTTTAGAACACTCTGGGAAGCTGCAGTAGAACACAAAGGCATCAACTGACAGGCTGCTCCTGTTGAAATATAACAGGAAGATAATTGAGATCTCACTTAAAACATGTCCTAATTTTTCTTTCTACAGCACTAAACATAATTTCTATGGCAAAATGAACCCCTCATTTTGTTCCTTTTTAAATTAAATGTTTTAAGTGTTACCAGTTTATTCCAATCAAGATGGCTTCAGGTGTGCCATACTTTTGTCATAAGTAAGACTGTTAGCGCTCTAGTTGTTCTTTAGAACACTCTGGGAAGCTGCAGTAGAACACAAAGGCATCAACTGACAGGCTGCTCCTGTTGAAATATAACAGGAAGATATTTGAGATCACACTTGAAACATGTCCTAATTTTTCTTTCTACAGCACTAACCATAATTTCTATGACAAAATGAACCCCATCATTTTGTTCCTTTTTAAATTAAATGTTTTAAGTGTTACCAGTTTATTCCAATCAAGATGGCTTCAGGTGTGCCATACTTTTGTCATAAGTAAGGCTGTTAGCACTCTAGTTGTTCTTTAGAACACTCTGGGAAGCTGCAGTAGAACACAAAGGAATCAGCTGACAGTCTCTGCCCTTGTTGGATGTACATGTTTTACTGAGAATGTCAGACTTCATTCTCACATGACTGAGAAGGATAATGTGAATTTACAGAAAATATGCTCTCATTTTAGCTTCTGGAGCACCTTCCAAAACTGTATGGGACAAGCATGTGAAAATAGTTTTCTCTCAAACATGATTCATGATATCCCAGCAGAAGGTTTTTCACAGGGTAAAATCACCTTAGAACACACTACAATTCCTGAAATTAGTATGGTACCATCAACAAATGAATTCTAATGTAACTAAAGTCTGTTATCACCCTTTATAGTTCTCCTTTTGGTAACCCTCAAAATCTTCGATTCACTACAATGCATTTCAATGGGGTACTATCATTTATATTGGTCCCAAGATGGCTGCCAGCAATTCCAGGATGAAGTGCTGACAGCCAATCAGATCTCACGATGACATGTGTGGTTAGGCTCCGCCCAGATATATATGTGTTTTCTTTTACAAATTTCTCAGGAACTACTGAATGGATTTACACCATTTAACCAAAAGGCACGACTCTGAACCAAGGGCTACCTTTTTGCCAAATTTGGTGTAATTCCGTTCAGCAGTTCAGGCTGTAGCTGCGACTAAAGGTTCCTATGGAAAATTGCATGGGGAAAACACATTTTGGGACCCCCTTTTCTCGGCCCCACTTGACGAATCACCCGAGACTTTCAGGATAGGAGCGGACCGGAGCGCCCCACGAGTTTTGAACATTTCGCGAAGATTCATCAACCGGCGCCAAAGTTATTGGAAATAGAATGTTGTGAATTTCCTATGGAAAATAGGTCCTAACTATAACTACCTACTGGCGACCGCCAGTAGGTAATTATCTATTGGCGGTCGCCAGTAGATAGTTATAGTTAGAACCTATTTTCCATAGGAAATCCGCGACATTCTATTTGAAATAACTCTCTTGCCGGTTGACGTATCTTCGCAAAATTTTCAAACTTTGTGGGGCGCTCCGGTCCGCTCCTACCCTGAAAGTCTCGGGTGATTCGCAGCAGGGGCCGAGAAAAAGGGGGTCCTAAACGCGTTTCCCCATTCATTTTTCCATAGGAAACTTTAGACACGGCTACAGCCTGAACTGCTGAACGGAATTACACCAAATTTGGCAAAGAGGTAGTTCTTGGTTCAGAAAGAACCCTTTTGTTAAATGGTGTAAATCCGTTCAGTAGTTGCTGAGAAAATCAAAAGTAAAAGTACATATATATCTATGGCCGCGTCGGATTCGCGCACCCTCCCGATCACGAGCTGCATGCTAATTGGCTGTCAACACTCCAAATCAGGAAGTGTTGGCAGCCATTTTGTCCCTCGGTAGAACCGAGGGACAGAAACAAGTGCGCAAAACGCACAAAGGGGGCAGGGTAGAAACACCCTGACCCCTAGGTCTGCTCAGGGGTCCCACAAGGACCCCTGGGCAAAATTTTTTAATTTTTTTAAAAATCGGCAGGATGCGCTCAGGGAGCGCGGATCCTGCCAAAAAAAAAAAATCGAAGCGCGGTCTCCCGGGTGGCCCAAGTCCCGGGCGCGTTTTAAGATGGGGATTAAATCCCTTCAATCCTGAGGGTCCCTGAGGGCCAACTAGCCCAACAGGTACATCCAGAAAGCGCCACAGAGCTGCGTTGCAGAGAGGTGTAAAAGGGGTGTGGCCTCTCTACACGTCTCTGCAATGCAGCCCCTGGCGCATACTGGAGGTTCATGGTGGGCTAGTTGGCCCCTAGGAAACCTCATGATTCAAGGGACTTAATCCCCCAACTTAAAACGCGCCACGGGGCGCGTTTGCACAGATGTCACCTCAGGCCCCGCCCCTCCCTTCACCATTGTGCAAATATTCCTCTAAAATCTGCCTTACTACGAATTCCGATTTACTCACCTGTTATCAGGAGAGACCTCAGTGCTGCATCTTTCAGCCCAGTACTGGTCCTGAAAAGTAATTTTAACCGTACTTACCGGTAACTTGAATTTCCTTCATAGGCTAACATTGACTGGTTTCACTTGGAAATTCTTCTAAGTGTGGAGTTTTGGAACTTTAAAATATTCCTCTAAAATCAGCCGAAATACGAATTCCGATTTACTCACCTGTTATAAGGAGAGACCTCAGTGCTGTATCTTTCAGCCCAGTACTGGTCCTGATAAGTAATTTTAACCGTACTTACCAGTAACTTGAATTTCCTTCCATAGGCTAACATTGACTGGTTTCACTTGGAAATTCTTCTAAGTGTGGAGTTTTGGAACTTTAAAATATTCCTCTAAAATCAGCCGAAATACGAATTCCGATTTACTCACCTGTTATCAGGAGAGACCTCAGTGCTGCATCTTTCAGCCCAGTACTGATCCTCAAAAGTAATTTTAACCGTACTTACCAGTAACTTGAATTTCCTTCCATAGGATATCATTGCCTGCTTTTTGCTGAAAAAGTTTCTAAGTGTTGATTTTTGAAACATACAAATTTTCCTCTAAAATCAGCCGAAATCCGAATTCTGATTTACTCACCTGTTATCAGGAGAGACCTCAGTGCTGCATCTTTCAGCCCAGTACTGGTCCTGAAAAGTAATTTTAACCGTACTTACCGGTAACTTGAATTTCCTTCATAGGCTAACATTGACTGGTTTCACTTGGAAATTCTTCTAAGTGTGGAGTTTTGGAACTTTAAAATATTCCTCTAAAATCAGCCGAAATACGAATTCCGATTTACTCACCTGTTATCAGGAAAGACCTCAGTGCTGTATCTTTCAGCCCAGTACTGGTCCTGAAAAGTAATTTTAACCGTACTTACCAGTAACTTGAATTTCCTTCCATAGGCTAACATTGACTGGTTTCACTTGGAAATTCTTCTAAGTGTGGAGTTTTGGAACTTTAAAATATTCCTCTAAAATCAGCCGAAATACGAATTCCGATTTACTCACCTGTTATCAGGAGAGACCTCAGTGCTGCATCTTTCAGCCCAGTACTGATCCTCAAAAGTAATTTTAACCGTACTTACCAGTAACTTGAATTTCCTTCCATAGGATATCATTGCCTGCTTTTTGCTGAAAAAGTTTCTAAGTGTTGATTTTTGAAACATACAAATATTCCTCTAAAATCAGCCGAAATCCGAATTCTGATTTACTCACCTGTTATCAGGAGAGACCTCAGTGCTGCATCTTTCAGCCCAGTACTGGTCCTGAAAAGTAATTTTAACCGTACTTACCGGTAACTTGAATTTCCTTCATAGGCTAACATTGACTGGTTTCACTTGGAAATTCTTCTAAGTGTGGAGTTTTGGAACTTTAAAATATTCCTCTAAAATCAGCCGAAATACGAATTCCGATTTACTCACCTGTTATCAGGAGAGACCTCAGTGCTCTATCTTTCAGCCCAGTACTGGTCCTGAAAAGTAATTTTAACCGTACTTACCAGTAACTTGAATTTCCTTCCATAGGATATCATTGCCTGCTTTTTGCTGAAAAATTTCTAAGTGTTGATTTTTGAAACATACAAATATTCCTCTAAAATCAGCCGAAATCCGAATTCTGATTTACTCACCTGTTATCAGGAGAGACCTCAGTGCTGCATCTTTCAGCCCAGTACTGGTCCTGAAAAGTAATTTTAACCGTACTTACCGGTAACTTGAATTTCCTTCATAGGCTAACATTGACTGGTTTCACTTGGAAATTCTTCTAAGTGTGGAGTTTTGGAACTTTATAATATTCCTCTAAAATCAACCAAAGTACGAATTCCAATTTACTCACCTGTTATCAGGAGAGAACCCAGTGCTGCATCTTTTAGCCCAGCACTGACCCTGAAAAGTAATTTTAACCGTACTTACCACTAACTTATATTTTCTTCCATAGGAATCCATTGTCTGGTTTTCAGCAGAAAAGTTTCAAAGTGTCGATTTTCACAAACTACAAATATTCCTTAAAAATCGCCTGTATGACTTAAACGCATTCTTTCAACTGTTTACAGGAGATGCACCAGTGCTGGATCCAGGATCCAACACTGAGTAAGAAAAAGTAACGATAACAGTTTTTACCTGCTAAGTGAATTTCCTTCCATAGGATAACATTGGTGATTCTATGAGAAAAAGTTTCTAAGTGTCAACTTTTAAAATACAATAATATTCCTTAAAAATCACGACTGTAACCAAAACGCTTTTACTCAACTGTTTACAGGAGATGTACCAGGACTGAATCTAGGATCCAGTCCTGTGGTTAGAAAAGTAATCCATAAAGTAACTAATTGCATTTAACTAGAAATTCACATTGAGCTGAATGTTGCATTGTGTTTGAAAATGTGTTGCCCATTGCAACAACTGTAACTACTGTACTTAAAAGTCTATTGCCTATGTGCAAAGTATTTAAACTAAAGTAATTCATTCTGAGAAAGTATTTTTGTAATGTAATGTATAATGTAATTACAATGTAATTTAAAAAATAAAATATGTAAAAAAAAATGGTTTCTAAAAATGTAGTAAATCAGTATGAAAAAAATTAATATAGCAATTAATACATTTAAAAATTGTCATTTACAAAACCTTTGAAATTCACTGAAAAAACCGTAGGTTTCAGACATGTTATAGTTAGGAATTAGCATTTAAAAAACCTTTGAAATTCACTGAAAAAACCATAGGTTTCAGATATGTTATAGTTAGAAATTAGCATTTAAAAACCTTTGAAATTCACTGAAAAAACCATAGGTCTCTCTTAAAACATGTCCTAATTTTTCTTTCTACAGCACTAACCATAATTTCTATGACAAAATGAACCCCATCATTTTGTTCCTTTTTAAATTACATGTTTTAAGTGTTACCAGTTTATTCCAATCAAGATGGCTTCAGGTGTGCCATACTTTTGTCATAAGTAAGGCTGTTAGCACTCTAGTTGTTCTTTAGAACACTCTGGGAAGCTGCAGTAGAACACAAAGGAATCAACTGACAGTCTCTGCCCTTGTTGGATGTACGTGTTTTACTGAGAATGTCAGACTTCATTCTCACATGACTGAGAAAGATAATGTGAATTTACAGAAAATATGCTCTCATTTTAGCTTCTGGAGCACCTTCCAAAACTGTATGGGACAAGCATCTGAACATAGTTTTCTCTCAAACATGATTCATGATATCCCAGCAGAAGGTTTTTCACAGGGTAAAATCACCTTAGAACACACCACAATTCCTGAAATTAGTATGGTACCATCAACAAATGAATTCTAATGTAACTAAAGTCTGTTATCACCCTTTATAGTTCTCCTTTTGGTAACCCTCAAAATCTTCGATTCACTACAATGCATTTCAATGGGGTACTATCATTTATATTGGTCCCAAGATGGCTGCCAGCAATTCCAGGATGAAGTGCTGACAGCCAATCAGATCTCACGATGACATGTGTGGTTAGGCTCCGCCCAGATATATATGTGTTTTCTTTTTCAAATTTCTCAGGAACTACTGAACGGATTTACACCATTTAACCAAAAGGCACGACTCTGAACCAAGGGCTACCTTTTGCCAAATTTGGTGTAATTCCGTTCAGCAGTTCGGGCTGTAGCTGCGACTAAAGGTTCCTATGGAAAATTGCATGGGAAAACACATTTGGGACCCCCTTTTTCTCGGCCCCCACTTGATGAATCACCCGAGACTTTCAGGATAGGAGCGGACCGGAGCGCCCCACGAGTTTTGAACATTTCGCGAAGATTCATCAACCGGCGCCAAAGTTATTGGAAATAGAATGTTGTGAATTTCCTATGGAAAATAGGTCCTAACTATAACTACCTACTGGCGACCGCCAGTAGGTAATTATCTATTGGCGGTCGCCAGTAGATAGTTATAGTTAGAACCTATTTTCCATAGGAAATCCGCGACATTCTATTTGAAATAACTCTCTTGCCGGTTGACGTATCTTCGCAAAATTTTCAAACTTTGTGGGGCGCTCCGGTCCGCTCCTACCCTGAAAGTCTCGGGTGATTCGTCAGCGGGGCCGAGAAAAAGGGGGTCCCAAACGCGTTTTCCCCATTCATTTTTCCATAGGAAACTTTAGACACGGCTACAGCCCGAACTGCTGAACGGAATTACACCAAATTTGGCAAAGAGGTAGTTCTTGGTTCAGAAAGAACCCTTTTGTTAAATGGTGTAAATCCGTTCAGTAGTTGCTGAGAAAATCAAAAGTAAAAGTACATATATATCTATGGCCGCGTCGGATTCGCGCACCCTCCCGATCACGAGCTGCATGCTAATTGGCTGTCAACACTCCAAATCAGGAAGTGTTGGCAGCCATTTTGTCCCTCGGTAGAACCGAGGGACAGAAACAAGTGCGCAAAACGCACAAAGGGGGCAGGGTAGAAACACCCTGACCCCTAGGTCTGCTCAGGGGTCCCACAAGGACCCCTGGGCAAAATTTTTTTTTAATTTTTTTTTTAAAATCGGCAGGATGCGCTCAGGGAGCGCGGATCCTGCCAAAAAAAAAAAATCGAAGCGCGGTCTCCCGGGTGGCCCAAGTCCCGGGCGCGTTTTAAGATGGGGGATTAAATCCCCTTCAATCCTGAGGGTCCCTGGGGGCCAACTAGCCCAACAGGTACATCCAGAAAGCGCCACAGAGCTGCGTTGCAGAGAGGTGTAAAGGGGTGTGGCCTCTCTACACGTCTCTGCAATGCAGCCCCTGGCGCATACTGGAGGTTCATGGTGGGCTAGTTGGCCCCTAGGAAACCTCATGATTCAAGGGACTTAATCCCCCAACTTAAAACGCGCCACGGGGCGCGTTTGCACAGATGTCACCTCAGGCCCCGCCCCTCCCTTCACCATTGTGCAAATATTCCTCTAAAATCTGCCTTACTACGAATTCCGATTTACTCACCTGTTATCAGGAGAGACCTCAGTGCTGCATCTTTCAGCCCAGTACTGGTCCTGAAAAGTAATTTTAACCGTACTTACCGGTAACTTGAATTTCCTTCATAGGCTAACATTGACTGGTTTCACTTGGAAATTCTTCTAAGTGTGGAGTTTTGGAACTTTAAAATATTCCTCTAAAATCAGCCGAAATACGAATTCCGATTTACTCACCTGTTATCAGGAGAGACCTCAGTGCTGTATCTTTCAGCCCAGTACTGGTCCTGAAAAGTAATTTTAACCGTACTTACCAGTAACTTGAATTTCCTTCCATAGGCTAACATTGACTGGTTTCACTTGGAAATTCTTCTAAGTGTGGAGTTTTGAAACTTTAAAATATTCCTCTAAAATCAGCCGAAATACGAATTCCGATTTACTCACCTGTTATCAGGAGAGACCTCAGTGCTGCATCTTTCAGCCCAGTACTGATCCTCAAAAGTAATTTTAACCGTACTTACCAGTAACTTGAATTTCCTTCCATAGGATATCATTGCCTGCTTTTTGCTGAAAAAGTTTCTAAGTGTTGATTTTTGAAACATACAAATATTCCTCTAAAATCAGCCGAAATCCGAATTCTGATTTACTTACCTGTTATCAGGAGAGACCTCAGTGCTGCATCTTTCAGCCCAGTACTGGTCCTGAAAAGTAATTTTAACCGTACTTACCGGTAACTTGAATTTCCTTCATAGGCTAACATTGACTGGTTTCACTTGGAAATTCTTCTAAGTGTGGAGTTTTGGAACTTTAAAATATTCCTCTAAAATCAGCCGAAATACGAATTCCGATTTACTCACCTGTTATCAGGGGAGACCTCAGTGCTGTATCTTTCAGCCCAGTACTGGTCCTGAAAAGTAATTTTAACCGTACTTACCAGTAACTTGAATTTCCTTCCATAGGCTAACATTGACTGGTTTCACTTGGAAATTCTTCTAAGTGTGGAGTTTTGGAACTTTAAAATATTCCTCTAAAATCAGCCGAAATACGAATTCCGATTTACTCACCTGTTATCAGGAGAGACCTCAGTGCTGCATCTTTCAGCCCAGTACTGATCCTCAAAAGTAATTTTAACCGTACTTACCAGTAACTTGAATTTCCTTCCATAGGATATCATTGCCTGCTTTTTGCTGAAAAAGTTTCTAAGTGTTGATTTTTGAAACATACAAATATTCCTCTAAAATCAGCCGAAATCCGAATTCTGATTTACTTACCTGTTATCAGGAGAGACCTCAGTGCTGCATCTTTCAGCCCAGTACTGGTCCTGAAAAGTAATTTTAACCGTACTTACCGGTAACTTGAATTTCCTTCATAGGCTAACATTGACTGGTTTCACTTGGAAATTCTTCTAAGTGTGGAGTTTTGGAACTTTAAAATATTCCTCTAAAATCAGCCGAAATACGAATTCCGATTTACTCACCTGTTATCAGGAGAGACCTCAGTGCTGTATCTTTCAGCCCAGTACTGGTCCTGAAAAGTAATTTTAACCGTACTTACCAGTAACTTGAATTTCCTTCCATAGGATATCATTGCCTGCTTTTTGCTGAAAAAGTTTCTAAGTGTTGATTTTTGAAACATACAAATATTCCTCTAAAATCAGCCGAAATCCGAATTCTGATTTACTCACCTGTTATCAGGAGAGACCTCAGTGCTGCATCTTTCAGCCCAGTACTGGTCCTGAAAAGTAATTTTAACCGTACTTACCGGTAACTTGAATTTCCTTCATAGGCTAACATTGACTGGTTTCACTTGGAAATTCTTCTAAGTGTGGAGTTTTGGAACTTTATAATATTCCTCTAAAATCAACCAAAGTACGAATTCCAATTTACTCACCTGTTATCAGGAGAGAACCCAGTGCTGCATCTTTTAGCCCAGCACTGACCCTGAAAAGTAATTTTAACCGTACTTACCACTAACTTATATTTTCTTCCATAGGAATCCATTGTCTGGTTTTCAGCAGAAAAGTTTCAAAGTGTCGATTTTCACAAACTACAAATATTCCTTAAAAATCGCCTGTATGACTTAAACGCATTCTTTCAACTGTTTACAGGAGATGCACCAGTGCTGGATCCAGGATCCAACACTGAGTAAGAAAAAGTAACGATAACAGTTTTTACCTGCTAAGTGAATTTCCTTCCATAGGATAACATTGGTGATTCTATGAGAAAAAGTTTCTAAGTGTCAACTTTTAAAATACAATAATATTCCTTAAAAATCACGACTGTAACCAAAACGCTTTTACTCAACTGTTTACAGGAGATGTACCAGGACTGAATCTAGGATCCAGTCCTGTGGTTAGAAAAGTAATCCATAAAGTAACTAATTGCATTTAACTAGAAATTCACATTGAGCTGAATGTTGCATTGTGTTTGAAAATGTGTTGCCCATTGCAACAACTGTAACTACTGTACTTAAAAGTCTATTGCCTATGTGCAAAGTATTTAAACTAAAGTAATTCATTCTGAGAAAGTATTTTTTGTAATGTAATGTATAATGTAATTACAATGTAATTTAAAAAATAAAATATGTAAAAAAAATTGTTTCTAAAAATGTAGTAAATCAGTATGAAAAAAATTAATATAGCAATTAATACATTTAAAAATTGTCATTTACAAAACCTTTGAAATTCACTGAAAAAACCGTAGGTTTCAGACATGTTATAGTTAGGAATTAGCATTTAAAAAACCTTTGAAATTCACTGAAAAAACCATAGGTTTCAGATATGTTATAGTTAGAAATTAGCATTTAAAAAACCTTTGAAATTCACTGAAAAAACCATAGGTCTCTCTTAAAACATGTCCTAATTTTTCTTTCTACAGCACTAACCATAATTTCTATGACAAAATGAACCCCATCATTTTGTTCCTTTTTAAATTACATGTTTTAAGTGTTACCAGTTTATTCCAATCAAGATGGCTTCAGGTGTGCCATACTTTTGTCATAAGTAAGGCTGTTAGCACTCTAGTTGTTCTTTAGAACACTCTGGGAAGCTGCAGTAGAACACAAAGGAATCAACTGACAGTCTCTGCCCTTGTTGGATGTACGTGTTTTACTGAGAATGTCAGACTTCATTCTCACATGACTGAGAAAGATAATGTGAATTTACAGAAAATATGCTCTCATTTTAGCTTCTGGAGCACCTTCCAAAACTGTATGGGACAAGCATGTGAACATAGTTTTCTCTCAAACATGATTCATGATATCCCAGCAGAAGGTTTTTCACAGGGTAAAATCACCTTAGAACACACCACAATTCCTGAAATTAGTATGGTACCATCAACAAATGAATTCTAATGTAACTAAAGTCTGTTATCACCCTTTATAGTTCTCCTTTTGGTAACCCTCAAAATCTTCGATTCACTACAATGCATTTCAATGGGGTACTATCATTTATATTGGTCCCAAGATGGCTGCCAGCAATTCCAGGATGAAGTGCTGACAGCCAATCAGATCTCACGATGACATGTGTGGTTAGGCTCCGCCCAGATATATATGTGTTTTCTTTTTCAAATTTCTCAGGAACTACTGAACGGATTTACACCATTTAACCAAAAGGCACGACTCTGAACCAAGGGCTACCTTTTTGCCAAATTTGGTGTAATTCCGTTCAGCAGTTCGGGCTGTAGGTGCGACTAAAGGTTCCTATGGAAAATTGCATGGGGAAAACATGTTTTGGGACCCCCCTTTTTTCTCGGCCCCCACTTGATGAATTACCCCGAGACTTTCAGGATAGGAGCGGACCGGAGGGCCCCATGAGTTTTGAAAATTTCGCGAAGATTCATCAACCGGCGCCAAAGTTATTGGAAATAGAATGTTGTGAATTTCCTATGGAAAATAGGTCGTAACTATAACTACCTACTGGCGACCGCCAGTAGGTAATATATATATTACCTACTGGCGGTCGCCAGTAGGTAGTTATAGTTAGGACCTGTTTTCCATAGGAAATTCACAACATTCTATTTCCAATAACTTTATATATTTTAATATATATATTCACTGAAAAAACCATAGGTTTTAGGGACAGTTATAGTTAGTTGGACATTTTACTCGTACAAAACCCGTGAAATTCCCCGTTATAGTTAGTTCAGCTAACTATAACTCGCGCCCCGCAATGCACTGCTGATGACGTCACATATTACATCACTCATGACATGGTCAGTGACATCACTGATGACATCACTGATGACATCTCAAATGACATCACTGATGACATCATCCAGTGACTGTGTGTTTCTGTAAAGTTTAAATATTTTTAATATATATAGGAAAAGACGTATTGAAGAATGAGTGGGTGTGTAAGTGTCTGTATGGATGATTTAGTAGGTGCGTGACTGACTCTATAAGTGAGTGATTTAACGTATCTTACTGAATGCATGGGTTAGTGACTAAACTGGGTGAATGTCTGTATCCGTCTGTCTGTTGCTGTGTAAGTGGCTGCATGGGTTTGTGAATAGCTACATGAGTGTCTATAAGAGTTATTGATTTGTTGTCTGAGTATCTGTATGGGTCCCTGAGTGTTTGTGTGGATGGGGTGTGTGCGACTGTGCATAGATGTGTGAGTGGGTGATTCACTGGGTGCATGATTTGAAGAGTGCGTCTGTGATGGACTGCTTGGGTGGGTGAGTGTGTGTATGGGTGTGTTAGTGAGTGAATGTATATCTCAGTGGTACATGTGCGAGTAACTACATATGTAAAAGGCAGTATATATGTGTGTTAGAGTATTTAAAAGGCTATAAGTGAGAGTGTGTGATTGTGAGAGTGGCTGTATGGATGCGTGTGTGCTTGTATCAGTTATTGTATAAGAGCGTAAGAATGTGCTAGTATTTGTATGAGTAAGTGAGCTGGTGTGTGTATAACTCTACAGGTGAGTAAATGGGTGTGTGATTAATTTTTGCATGACTGACTAGGTGTGTGAGTACCTCTATGGATGAGTGGCGGTGTGTGAGTGTTTATATAGGTGTATGAGTGCATATGATAGTCCTGTACTGAGTGACTGTAAGTATGAGTGACTGGACGGGTGAGTGAGTAGATGTGTGTGTGTAGACCTAAGAATCAGTGAGTGGGTATATAGTTATTGGTATTGGAGTGTGTATGGTTTTGCGAATGGCAGTCTGTAATTTAGAGTGGGTGTATCAAAAGTTATATTAGGGTGTGAGAAGATGCATGAAATTATCACATGGATGATGTCATCAGTGATGTCATTTGAGATGTCATCAGTGATGTCATCAGTGATGTCACTGACCATGTCATGAGTGATGTAATATGTGACGTCATCAGCAGTGCATTGCGGGGCGCGAGTTATAGTTAGCTGAACTAACTATAACGGGGAATTTCACGGGTTTTGTACAAGTGCAATGTCCAACTAACTATAACTGTCCCTAAAACCTATGGTTTTTTCAGTGAATTTCAAAGGTTTTTTAAATGCTAATTTCTAACTATAACGTGCCTGAAACCTATGGTTTTTTTAGTGAATTTGTAAGGTTTTTAAATGCTAATTTCTAACTATAACGTGCCTGAAACCTATGGTTTTTTTCAGTGAATTTCAAAGGTTTTGTAAATGACAATTGTTTAATTGTATTAATTCTTATATTTATTTTTTTGATACTGATTTACGACATTTTTTAAACTATTTATTTTTAGATATTTTATTTTTTAAATTACATTGTAATTACATTATACATTACATTACAAAATATACTTTCTCAGAATGAATTACTTTAGTTTAAATACTTTGCAAATAGGCAATAGACTTTTAAGTACAGTAGTTACAGTTGTTGCAATGGGCAACACAATTTCAAACACAATGCAACATTGAGCTCAATGTGAATTTCTAGTTAAATGCAATTAGTTACTTTATGGATTACTTTTCTAACCACAGGACTGGATCCTAAATTCAGTCCTGGGACATCTCCTGTAAACAGTTGAGTAAAAGCGTTTTGGTTACAGTAGTGATTTTTAAGGAATATTATTGTATTTTAAAAGTTGACACTTGGAAACTTTTTCACATAGAATCACCAATGTTATCCTATGGGGGAAATTCACTTAGCAGGTAAGTAGTGTTATCGTTACTTTTTCTTACTCAGTGGTGGATCCTGGATCCAGCACTGGTGCATCTCCTGTAAACAGTTGAAAGAATGCGTTTAAGTCATACAGGCGATTTTTAAGGAATATTTGTAGTTTGTGTAAATCGACACTTTGAAACTTTTCTGCTGAAAACCAGACAATGGATTCCTATGGAAGGAAATACAAGTTACTGGTAAGTACGGTTAGAATTACTTTTCAGGGTCAGTGCTGGGCTAAATGATGCAGCACTGGGTTCTCTCCTGATAACAGGTGAGTAAATCGGAATTCATAGTTCGGCTGATTTTAGAGAAATATTATAATGTTCCAAAACTCCACACTTAGAAGAATTTCCAAGTGAAACCAGTCAATGTTAGCCTATGGAAGGAAATTCAAGTTACTGGTAAGTACGGTTAGAATTACTTTTCAAGGTCAGTGCTGGGCTAAAAGATGCAGCACTGGGTTCTCTCCTGATAACAGGTGAATAAATCGGAATTCGTAGTTTGGCTGATTTTAGAGGAATATTATAAAGTTCCAAAACGCCACACTTAGAAGAATTTCCAAGTGAAACCAGTCAATGTTAGCCTATGGAAGGAAATTCAAGTTACTGGTAAGTACGGTTAGAATTACTTTTCAGGGTCAGTGCTGGGCTAAAAGATGCAGCACTGGGTTCTCCTGATAACAGGTGAGTAAATCGGAATTCGTAGTTCGGCTGATTTTAGAGGAATATTATAAAGTTCCAAAACTCCACACTTAGAAGAATTTCCAAGTGAAACCAGTCAATGTTAGCCTATGGAAGGAAATTCAAGTTACTGGTAAGTATGGTTAGAATTACTTTTCAGGATCGGTACTGGGCGCAAAGATGCAGCACTGAGGTCTCTCCTGATAACAGGTGAGTAAATCATAATTCGTAGTTCGGCTGATTTTAGAGGAATATTTGCACAATGGTGAATAAAGGGGGTGGGGCCTGAGGATACATGTCTGCAAACACGCCGTGTGGCGCATTTTAAGTTGGAGAATTAATTCCTCCTCAATCCCGAGGGTCCCTAGGGGCCAACTAGCCCACCAGGTACCTCCAGTATGCGCCAGAGAGCTGCGTTGCAGAGAGATGTTCAGAGGCCACGCCCCTTTTACAACACTCTGCAACGCAACTCCGTGGCGCTTACTGGAGGTACCTGGTGGGCTAGTTGGCCCCAGGGACCCTCAGGATTGAAGAGGATTTAGTTCCCCATCTTAAAACACGCCATGGGGCCTGTTTGCACACATGTCATCTGAAGCCCCACCCCCTCCCTTCACCACTGTGCAAACGCGCCCCGTGGCGCGTTTTCAGTTGGGGGATTAAGTCCCCTTGAATCCTGAGGGTCCCTGGAGTCCAAGTAGCCCACCATGTACCTCCAAAAGCGCCACAGAGCTGCGTTGCAGAGAGGTGTAAAGGGGCGTGGCCTCTGTACACCTCTCTGCAACGCAGCCCCTGGCGCATACTGGAGGTTCCTGGTGGGCTAGTTGGCCCCAGGGACCCCCAGTATTTAAGGGGAATTCGTTCCTCATCTGCAAACGCGCCAGGGGCGCGTTTGCAGAGTGGTAAAGGAAGGGGGCGGGGCCTGCGGCCCGATCGTTTTTTTTTGTTTTTTTTCCGAAGTGGGGCTGTGTGGCCCCTTTTCCTTTTTCCTATTTTTGGGCCCTGGGGACCCCATCCCCCAGGGCCTTACCCCTTTTCTTTTTTTTTTAAAAATTAAACGGGAAGGGGGCCATGTGGCCCCCTTTCCGTGGCCGAATCCGGCCCGGGGACCCCATCCCCCGGGGCATGGCCACACTTTTAAATAAATTTTTATGGAGGGCGGCTGCGTGGCCCCCCTCCTCAGGCCTCCTTTTGCCTCGGGGACCCCATCCCCCGGGGCAGGCCTTTATTTGTTATTTTGTTTAAATTATTTTTGGGGAGGGGGGCCACATGGCCCCCCTCCTGGGCCACTACTTGCCCCGGGGACCCCATCCCCCGGGGCTGGCCCTATCCTTTGGGGTCCGTGGGGGACCCCAACTCCCCACGGACCCTTACGGCTCCCCGCCTCCTGCGGGAGCCGGCATTGCTTTCCACATGGGGAGCTGCTAACATGCAGCTCCCCATGTGGAAAGCTATTTGCTTTGGATATTAGTAGCGAGAGCAGGTTTCCTGCTCTCGCTTCCAATATCCAAAGCAGTTTGCTATGACAGGACGGGAGCCGCGAAACTACATTGTCCCGGGGGTAGGCACCCCGGGACACTGCAGGAGCCGGCCCTGGGGGGTGGCGGTCCCCAGGGCTATTACAGGCTCCAGGAGGGGGGCCGCGCTGCCCCCCTCCCTCCATTGACAAAGCTGGGAGGTGGTGGTTTCCGGGGCTCTGGGGGTCCGTAATGGACCCGCATATTGACATTTTAGTGCCCCGGGGAGGTGGCGGTCCCTGGGGCGTGTGGGGGGGCTCGAGCACCCCCCACACAGGTAATTTAAATTTTTTTTATTAAAGAAGCCCCGGGGATGTGGCGGTCCCGGGGCTGCGGGAGGTCTGAGAGCCCTCCCGCACCATTTATTTTTAAAGCCCCGGGGGTGGTGGTCCCTGGGGCATGGGAGGCCTTAGAGGCCCCCACACATATTATAAATACCCCCCATGCCCCCGGGACTTGGCCCACCCGGGGCCAATTAACAACGAGCGCGGTAGACCGCGCTTCGTTTTCGGCGGGATTCGCGCACCCTAAGCGCATCCCGCCGATTTTATTATTTTTTAAATGCTTTTTTCTGCCCAGGGGTCCTTGGGGGACCCCTGAGCAGACCTAGGGGTCAGGGTGTTTCTACCCTGCCCCTTTGTGCATTTTGCACACTTGTTTCTTTTTTTCTCGGCGGGATCCGCACACCCTAAGCGCATCCCGCCGATTAAAAAAAAAAAAATGCTTTTCTGCCCAGGGGTCCTTGTGGGACCCCTGAGCAGACCTAGGGGTCAGGGTGTTTCTACCCTGCCCCCTTTGCGCTTTGCGCACTTGTTTCTGTCCCTCGGTTCTACCGAGGGACAAAATGGCTGCCAACACTTCCTGATTTGGAGTGTTGACAGCCAATTAGCATGCAGCTCGTGATCGGGAGGGTACGCGGACCCTACTCGGCCATAGATATATATGTGATTTTATTTGTGATTTTCTCAGAAACTACTGAACGGATTTACACCATGTAGCCGCGATGAAAGGATCCTATGGAAAAATGAATGGGAAAACGCGTTTTGGGACCCCCCTTTTTTCTCGGCCCCCGCTTCACGAGTCAACCCGAGACTTTCAGGGTAGGAGCGGAGCGGCCCAACAAGTTGGAAGCTTTCGCGAAGATCCGTCAACCGGCGCAAGAGTTATTTCAAATAGAATGTTGTAGATTTCCTATAGAAAATAGATTTTAACTATAACTATCTACTGGCGACCGCCAGTAGATAATATAATCAATCAATCAATCAGGCATTTATATAGCACGCTACATACCCGTGAGGGTCCCAAGGCGCTGTGGGGGGGGGGTGCTGCAGCTAGAGGTCGAAGAGCCAGGTCTTGAGTAGTCTCCTGAAGGTCTGAGGGTCCTCTGTCTGCCGAAGGTGGAGGGGAGGGAGTTCCAGGTCTTGGCGGCGCGGTAGGAGAAGGATCTGCCTCCGGAGGTGGATCTGTGTATGCATGGGACGGCGGCCAGGGAGAGGTCGGCGGAGCGGAGACTCCTGTTGGGTGCGTAGAATGACAGTCGGTTGTTGAGGTAGGCCGGGCCGGTGTTGTGGAGTGCCTTGTGTGCGTGGGTGAGGAGCTTGAAGGTGATTCTTCTGTCGATAGGAAGCCAGTGCAGGTTTCTCAGGTGTGGGGTGATGTGGTCTCGGCGGGGGACGTTGGTGATCAGGCGGGCGGAGGCGTTCTGGATTCTTTGGAGTCTGCCGATGAGTTTGGCCGGGGCTCCGGCGTATATATATTCGCTGAAAAAACCATAGGTTTCAGGCACGTTATAGTTAGAAATTAGCATTTAAAAAACCTTAGAAATTCACTGAAAAAACCATAGGTTTTAGGGAAAGTTATAGTTAATTGGACATTTCACTCGTACAAAACCAGAGAAATTCCCGCCCCCGCAATGCACTGCTGATGACGTCACATATTACATCACTCATGACATGGTCAGTGACATCACTGATGACATCACTGATGACATCTCAAATGACATCACTGATGACATCATCCAGTGACTGTGTGTTTCTGTAAAGTTTAAATATGTTTAATATATATAGGGAAAGGCGTATTGAAGAATGAGTGGGTGTATAAGTGTCTGATTGGATGATTTAGTAGGTGCGTGACTGACTCTATAAGTGAGTGATTAAACGTATCTTACTGAATGCATTGGTTAGTGACTAAACTGTGTGAATGTCTTTATCCGTCTCTCTGTTGGTGTGTAAGCGGCTGCATGGGTTTGCGAATAGCTACAAAGTACGTGCTTCAGTTTCAGTTTATTTGTCGGCCATAACGTGTTTCGGTCCGCCGGACCTTGATCACATGACAACGCCGATATTTATTACAACCCCATTTAAAGTGACGAGTGCATGCTGTGATTGGTGTTTGGCAGTAGACATGGAAGACATACTATTTAGTGGTATTTGAGTGCATTCGAGTACAGTTTTTTCGTGCTTTCATTAAAGCCATTTTCAATGTTGAATACAGTGTGCATTTTGTAAGAACAAATGCTCTTTTACCCATATAAATATATAGATAAATAAATCATGATAAATTTTAACAGTACTAATGATAAAACACCGTTAAAAAAGTCACACATCATTGAATAAATAGATGAATAAATAAATAAATATTCATTATTTAAAATTCAAGAAATACAATAAAATATTGTAAAAACAGTTTTTTTCAAGTGAATGGGTTGTGTGTGGAGCATCTATGCTTAATGCATTATAGTTTCTCCCTCTTTTTCCCTATTGTACTGTTGCTTCTGAGTCCTACTCCAAATTTCAAGTGTCCATTAGCTGGATTCCCCCACATTCAGTCTATTCCTACTGTCTAACTTTCTTATTTTAAAAGTGCCCATGCAAATTTCATATATGTATCCCTGATTTTCCACCTGTGGCAACCCAAAAATTATCTACAAGTGCATGGGTGCGAAATAAAATTAAAAGTTAAAAAACACTATTTTTGTGGCTAAGGTCGGTTAGGCAGCCTCCATCTTTCGTGGTTAAATACCAATGCAAATTAGTTCCTGTTTGGACTCTACTGATGTCCCTGCTAAGTTTGGTACTAAAACTGCGGAACTTGGTTTTAAATGGCATTCGTTCAGTATGGTGAGAGGAGATGTTGGTGTAAGTTTCTACTGTAGGCAGGTGTACAAATCCTCCGTCGTATTTAAACCTCCTGGGGTCTTACTGTCAAAGTTTAGTATGTACCTGGTCTCAAGTTTCCTGAGTTGCCCTTCTCTATCACCTCCCCTTCTATTGTTGGGTATAGTGTCAATGAGGTAATATGAGAAGTGTTTAAGGTTGCTTTCATGCACTTCCCGAAAGTGTCTTGCTACTGGGTACGTTGGGTCATAATTGTTGATGGCCCTAATGTGTTGTAGGATTCTTTTGTTTGCTGGAAGCTTAGTGCTTCCCATATATTTAAATTTGCAAGAACATTCCAAAACATATATGGCATACTCAGTTTTACAGTGAAGTGGTTTACTTATTTTAATTTCTTTTTCACTGAATGCCGTTTTATATGTTTTCTTATTTATGCCATATTGGCACGCCTTGCAACTTTTGCATTTAGTGAATCCATTTCGTTGTATCCACCATTTTTGTTGGTCAGTTATTTCTGGGCTACTGGTAACTAAGCTATTGTGCATTGTTGGTGCTCTTCTATATGTGATGCCCAAGTTGTGTGGTAATTTAGCCCCTATAACCGGGTCATTCTGCACAATAGGCCAGTTACGTTGCATGATCTTTTTAATCGTTTTTTCCTGTGCATTGTAAGCTAGAATTAATCTCAGTTCCATGGGATCTTGTTTTTGACTAGTGTCTTTTTTCTTTTCAGTTTTTAGCAAGAGACATCTATCTTGACCCTGAGATTTTGTGATCGCAGCCTCTATTGTTTTTTTGGAGTACCCTCGGGATAAGAATCTTCTTTTACTTTCCTGTTGTGCTTTTGCTAAGTCTATATGGTTGCTGCAGACTCTTTTGAGTCGCAACATTTCCCCATATGGGATGCTTTCAACAAGATGTCTCGGGTGGAAGCTCGAGGAATTCAGTACCGAGTTTCCAACCGTTTCCTTCCTATATACTCTAGTTTCCAGTTTATTATTCTCTAGGGGTACCTCCACATCCAGGAAGTAAATGTTTTTGTCACTAATAACTGAAGTGAAGTTCAAATTGATGTTGTTGTTATTTATGGCTGTGACAAATTCTGTAGCTTCCACCTCAGAGCCCTCCCACACAATAAACAAATCATCAATGAAACAATACAGTAATTTCACATTTTTGTCCTTGTAGTGTTTGCAAGTGATGCCTAGGACCAGCTCCTCCCACCAGCCCATAAGTAAACAGGCATAACTGGGGGAGAAGCTGGCCCCCATTGCAACTCCACGCATCTGCTGGTAATATGTTTTATCAAACATAAACACATTATTGTTCAAACAAAAAGTGGTTATATTGACTAACATCATACTGTGTGGGGACAGGGCTGTTTTGTTCATTCCAAAATAGTATTCAAGTGCACGTATCCCGTCTTTATGGTTAATACTAGTGTATAAAGACACTACATCAAGGGTCATCAGTAGATATCTCTTTTTCCACCCAAAGCCTTTCAATTTTAAAATAAAGTCACTAGTGTCTCTTATGTATGAGGGCAACCCTTGTACGAAGTCCTGTAGGAAGAAGTCAATGTATTTTGAGGCATTTTCAAGTAGGCTATTTTGTGCCGATATTTTGGTCTTCCAGGTGGCTTCTGTGCGCTTTTGTGTATCTTTGGGATAAAGTATATATTCAGAACTGTAGGATTTTCCTTTCTGATGAATTTATATTCATCCATTGTTAAGAGTCCCGCACTTTTCCACACCACCAGCTTACC
Source organism: Calotriton arnoldi (assembly GCA_963921515.1). Lineage (NCBI taxonomy): Eukaryota > Metazoa > Chordata > Amphibia > Caudata > Salamandridae > Calotriton > Calotriton arnoldi. The sequence continues at coordinate 22,075 of CAWUFW010016858.1, forward strand.
ATAGAAGTCATTGTATATCGCTCTCAGTGCCAGTGCATTGCTTATTCGATAACATGCTCTGTCATTTAATTGCAATAGGGCTTCTTCCACATAATCTTTCTTTGCCCTTAAAACAACGTTGCCTCCTTTATCAGAGTTTCTAATGACAATATTATTGTTTTTCTGTAATTTAGATATTGGTTGATTATATTGCCAATTTCTATTATTTGATTTTCTTTTGGTGTTTTGTATTTTGAAATTTAATTTCTTTATTTCATTTGTTACATTTTCATTAAAAATGTGAATTCCATCCCTGGGTGCTATTGGGGTAAATGTCGATTTTTTCTTGAATGGAGTCTTTTTCCTGATGGTACTCAATGTCTGGGTCTCCTCATAATTAGCGGTCTGGGAATCTCCTTGGTTGTGCATATTATTGGTTTCTTCCTGTAATTCCATAAGGGTTTCCAGGAGAGACAGTTCGGATGTAGTAGCTATTTCCTGAGAGCTGTCCCTCTCACTACAACTGTCAGTGTCTATATTGGATTTTTGTTGCAGCAAGGCATGATACTTTTGTAACTTTAGCTTGCGGACAAATTTATATACATCCATTCGGGTATTGGCGCAATTAAAGTTGGACTCCGGACAGTAGGAGAGCCCCAATGCTAGTATTTGTTTTTCTGCTTTGTTGAGGTCTATGTTCGTTAGATTGATCACTGTTTTTTCAATCTCCTCATCCTCAGTTACTTGCGACTCCACCACCCCTCCCGCGTCTCTTGTTGGGGGCTGGCCTTTCTTCTTGCTTTTCGCGTCTGCCTGCGCCGGTGGTTTCGCCTCTTCCTACTGTCTTTTTTTGAGTCCTTAGGCGGAGAGTTTGTCTCCGTTCCTCTGACAAAAAATCCAACTCCTCTGCTGGAGTCAATTTGGGACGTGCTCCGCTTATGGTTGCCTGAGCGGTTTCATATTCTACTTCGCTTTCGATTGCCGAGCTCATATCCGAGTTGGATGTGTTGTTTTGCCCTTCTTTGTTTGTCAGAGCCCTTGATGGTTGTTCACCTCTCGCTTTAATTTTGATTGTTTTCATAGCGTCATATTTTTTAGAAAAGGTGAAAATGTGCCCTGTCTCATAATCCACCCTGTCACGGTGAAATTTGAACGCCTTACGCTCCTTTACTTTGTCTTCTTCTTTACGTAGTCTGACAATCATTTCCTCCCTTAATTTATTTATTTCGTCACCTTTGCTCATTTTGCTGATTTCTTCATTGAGTGACTCTATTTGAACCTGCAGTGCCGCTCTGTCAATTTCCACATATTTTACTAAAATTTCTACTAGTCTTTTGGAGGAATCAAGATTGCATTGAGCCCAGTCCCGCATCATATCCGGGTTCGGTTGTTCGTAGCTTGTTGCTGTGAGGATCCTCAATCCTCTAGGGATCCTCCCTACATCCAGGTACCTTTGCAAAGACTTATGCCCCCACCATTTTCCTTGTTCTGCACGCACAAGTTTCTCTAAAGTTCTCATTTTGTCTTTAACCGTGCTGTTAGCAGGATTTGAATTAATGTTTCGTTGGTTGAAATTAGCATTGCTTGAAGGAATGTTGCTAAACATCTCGGAGGCTGCCGCCTCCCGGTCTCTCAGCGTGTCAGCCGACATGTTGGTCTATAGGGATTTTTAGAATAATTGCGGTGTTTATGCGTGCGAAAAGTCCAGCAACGTGGTTTTCCCCGCTCACCACTCGCACACCACTCTCCCCACAGTGCCTTTGCTGATCCTATCTTTCTCCTACCGTCTGCGTCTAACGAGTCCTCCGACACGGCAAACGCCGACACTGATCAGGCAGTCCAATCTGCGGCCGTAGGGGGGCTGACGATGAAAAATCCTTCCGGAAAAGGTTTGCTTCCGGTGCAAGACCAGAGGATGCAGCTTCTGTTTTGTCGTCGCCTCTTCTCGCGTGGGGGTCCGCGTTCGACCGGTAGAAGCCTCTCCAGTCTTAATATCTTGTTTCACCGCTTTCTCACAACAGCTCCGTTCAGTAAAAGTAGGTGCGGACCACAAAGTACGTGCTTCAGTTTCAGTTTATTTGTCGGCCATAACACGTTTTGGTCCAGCCGGACCTTGATCACATGACAACGCCGAGATTTTTTACAACCCCATTTAAAGTGACGAGTGCATGCTGTGATTGGTGTTTGGCAGTAGACATGGAAGACATACTATTTAGTGGTATTTTAGTGTATTCCAGTACAGTTTTTTCGTGCTTTCATTAAAGCCATTTTCAATGTTGAATACAGTGTGCATTTTTTAAGAACAAATGCTCTTTTACCCATATAAATATATAGATAAATAAATCATGATAAATTTTAACAGTACTAATAATAAAACACCGTTAAAATATATATATATTAGGACCTAGTTTCCATAGGTAAAGCATTTTTTGTTTTGCTAATAACTTTGGCGTCTTTTGACAAATCTTCACAAAATTTTTAAAACGATTTTGCCTGTCACCAGCTGCTGTCTGTAAAGTTTCAAGTGATTTATTTATTTATTAGTTTTATATAGCGCTAGCCAGACCCGAAGGTATCGGAGCGCTTTACAACATAAGTGGAGGGGAAATCACAAAGAAAATAACAATAGTATACATGTTGACTCGTGGTGAGTCGAAAGTCTCAGATCGGAATATACATTGAATAGCAGGAGATCACAGAGTATAGGGGTGATATATACATTGACTCGAGAGGAGACCATTTCAGGGAGGGGGGACATAGGAACGAGTCAGAAGGTGGGTGAGGTAGAAGTCTTAATATTAAGGTGGCTGAGTGCTGTAATGGACAAGAGTCTGCATTCGGGCGGCAGCTATCTATTCGGAAGGGAACGGTTGAGGAAGAGGTCTTTGAGCTGCCTTTTGAATTTTACAAAGGAGGGGTTAGTCCTGATATGTACTGGGATGGAGTTCCAGATTTTCGGCGCATTACCAGAGAAGGATCGAGATGAGGTTTTTTGTTTGCGAGTTTTCAGGGGATTGAGGAGTAGAGTCGTGGTGCTCCTGAGGCTCCTTGTCTGGCCGGCTTTCTTGAGTTTGGCGGCCAGGTAGGTGGGTTTCCCAGTGTGCAGAGCTTTGTGCGTGAGACAAGCAGTTCTGAAGTTGGCACGCATTTTGATTGGGAGCCATTTTAGTTCTCTGAGTGCCGGCGAAATGTGTTCAAAATTCTTCACTCTGGTGACCATTCTGGCTGCTGCATTAAGAGTTGATCTAAGAGGAGCTAAGCAAGATTTTGCTGTTCCTGTGAGGGTTGCATTCCCATAGTCTAGTCTGGACAGCACCAGGGATTCAGTGGCTTGTTTGAGATCACTGGAAGGGATGAAGGGTTTTATTTTGTTGAGCAGTTTAAGGTTGAGGAAGTGATCTGTCAAGTGATAGCCAGATTCAAAATCGGATGTGCAAACATTGGGTGATCTTGAAAAATGGCATGGTCATAGGCCCGGAATTGTCACTCAAACCCTCTATCACATATAGAAGAGGGAGGACCTTGGGGATAATCTTACACACAGCTACCAAACAAGGATCTTGGTTAGTTAAATTAAAGGGGTTCTATAGGTGTTGACAAGGCAAGGCCTGCAGATATATATCCAATACTGCAGGATGCCCAGTGGCCACGAATGGAAAATTGGTAAATTTTGAAACAGTGCGTCTGATTTTTATATTTATGTCCTGTAGTGTCCCCGCTCGCTTGTGTATGGGGGTTTGCTCAATTTTCCCTTTAAGGAAGCGCATTTTGGAACATCAGCGTGCCCTCCGAAATTTAGATTTTGCATTTTCTGTGGTGAGGCATTTATCACAGCAACATAATTGTGATGTGTCCAAATTGAGGGCCTTTACTATTGACAGGGTAGAAAAGAACATCTGGGGGGTGAATGGGTGAGATGACTAAGAGAACTTGAGTTGAGATATATACTGGATTTACACACCAAAGTCTCATTCGGGTTAAATAAGGATGAGGAATTAGAAGTACATGTGGGATGAGTGTTTCATCCTTTATCCCCGCTTTCTCTTCCCTTTCTCTCTCTCCCCCTCTCTCTGACACCACATCCCAACTATAATAGAAGATGGGGAGTCTATAAGCTGCTGGGAGGAGGGTTGTCCCTTCATCTAATCTAGTATCATTATGTTGTTCAATAGGCCGGTATCACTGTAACTTCAAAAATTAGGATGGCCTCTGTGATGTGCATCGAATATCTTTTTTCAGATAGAGATATGTGTAAATATATTTGCAATTGATTTCTTTATGTAATAAGGCATTGACATGTGCCCGTTATTTTGACATCCTAATAGATGTTATCAAATGAATTATTTGGTAATAGCAAGAGCCCACTTGGGTGCGATTCGGTACTACCCACCCCATCTACAACATGAAATTGAGAATATATTCATTCTCTATATTTATCAGAGATTATTATATATAATTGATGATCATGTGATGTGTTGTCTTGCAATATGTGGATGTATATTACTTTTTTTAACTAATTTGTTGGATTTTATGTCGCAGAACCAAAAATTTGTGGATTTAACCAGTAAAAATGGGCTGCCCTTGGTTCAACCTATAAGCCTTTTTTTTTTTTTTGTAAACAACGTGGACGAACCCATTATAGATGACTCTGTTACAAATATTATGACAGGCACCACTTAGGTTTGTAAGAAGAACCCTCACCCACCAACCTAGTTGGTGGCATGCTTCATCATCAGGTTCCCAACTGGGTAGCCGAATGCTACCCAGCTGTGCTACAACACCTGATTACAGCGGAGCGGGATTTTTTGTTGTGTGTTGTGAAGTGGTGAAATTAAAAATACCGCTAGGAGTCCTTGCTGATCAATTTTTTATTCCCAGCGGCCCAGGATATATTAAAAGGAAAAGGGGATAAAAAGAAGATTAATGATTGGTCTTCATTATCCTGCTGGTCGACATGTTTCAGCCTCTAAAAATATTGAGGAAGCTTTCTTCAGGACCAAATAATGTGACAAAAGGTGATAAATAGTGAGGGTGGCAAAAATAAGCCACGTGTATTTTTTGCAGCACACACGCTAAGGTGTGCTGTGCATGCAGTGGTTACACCGTACTTACGGGTCCACTGTAAAGATAAAACCTGTACAACAAAAGGAAGGAAAAGTAAAAAGGACAAACAACAAATAAACTTTAGGCAACGTGATTTGTGTAATTTGCTCTTGTAAATACTAGTCCAGCTTCTGCCCAAGAGTGCAGTTGCCAAAGGCCCATGTAGAGCGCATGTAGAGTCATTCAGTCACATGTGCCAACACTCATACATCCGATATGCAACACATATCTAGAGTGTACTGGATCATGCATGTGATTTTTTGTGGACATGCATGTTTTGTTTCGTTGGCGATTTGTGACACGTTAAATCACATGTCATAACATTAGGGTTACCGGTGGCTCGGCCATTGTGCTCTGTGCTGCATGGCTTCTAGCATGAACTATGAGTGTTTATCAATGATAATCATAGTATGTGCACGTCTATTGTTATTTTTACGTGCCTATAATGCTGTTATAATATCACATAAAGCATATTTACACTAGCTACGTAGTTCTTGTAGCTACACTGATCCCGGGAGGGGCATTAACCTGTAGTCACACACTGTTGAGGAAGCAACAAAAAGAATAATGGAAATTGCATTAAGTATCGGCACTCGGCGTGAAAACGAATTGCGAAAGCATTTCGCCTGTTTGTTGGCCATGTCCTTTAAAATGAAAAGAAAACCTTACTTCATCAAGGCTGGACGCCTGCTACAGCACCTATTCCGGTCTCCTCGGGATCATGACGATACCAGTGTGAGGAGCCGGCGCGATTTTAAAGCTGGGTCCGATGGTGTTGTCCTGCTGCGGGGATCACGTACGCATGTTAGCGTGAATACGCGTGACGTGGTACGTTTGGTCTCCTGGCTACAGGAAAGACTAGAATGTTTCCTGAGTTGATTGTAGTTCGCGTCTGCGCAGTGAGTGCACGACGTAAAATGCCACGTTATTAGCTGTTGGAAAAGATGAACCAATGTATTACTATAGTTTAAAATTAAAGGTAAAAAATGGCTGTGGTTAGTTTATAAATGAATTTACATGATAAATGGCAAGATCAGAAAAACACCACTATTTGTAAGTTGCGCTGGTGCTAGGTGCGAGTTGTGCATACATTATTATTACCCAGGGACGGTGATTAAAAAGGGATTAATTAAACGAGGTGCAGTGGTTGGACTAAGATCAAAAAGCATTAGATATGTTTTTGGATATGTTTTAACACAAGGGGCAAGCAGGTCTCAGCCCTGTAGGGCTTCGTACTAGTTTCATACAGAGATATTTAAGTACGGCAATATTCATGTGTGCAAGGTTTGTACACAAAAAATACAGGGGGGACAGAAGTGGTTACTGTGTGTTTTACCACAATGGTTCTCTGCCCTCAGGGCTTTGTACTTGTGTCTACACAACATTTGTTTTTGTAAGAATGCATGAGTGTAGGATCTTTATAATTAATGTACATCACAATGTCAGGGGTATTTGTTGAGGCAGTTCCAAGGAATGTTATCGTTCAGCCCATGTAGATGGGTAGACAAACGGTAAATCCATTGTTGTTCTTTCTCCAAAAGGCGATTTTGAATATTGGTACTGGACTCAAGTTGCTCAATTACCACCCAGTCCATGTCATTGGGGGTGTGTCCAACTTCAAGAAAGTGGTTGGTCATACGTGTCATGTTACGTTTACAACGGACGTTACTCCGGTGTTCGCAAATTCGGGTTTTTATTTTTCGGCTCGTCATGCCGATATACTTCAAACCAAATGGGCACGTTATCAGATAAATGGCTAATTGAGTTACAGTTTGTATGTTTTCGTATCTGCCAGATTTTTCCTGGTTCCAGATTCAGGCTCTTTGTTGGTTTTGTCAAGTGGCAGACACTGCAATTTCCGCATGGAAAATGCCCTGTCACGTTGGGAAGTTCCCATGCATTTAGCACGGTGTTGGAGTGTCTGATGTGTTGCTGTGGGCGTGTTGACACTAGGCTATCCTTTAGACTCTTGCCTCTTTTGTAAGAGAAAAGGGGTTTTTCCCAATTAAGTTTTCCGGTGTTCAGTATCTTCCAGTGTTTTTGTATAATCCGCGATATTTGGTTGGAGACTGGATTATAGGTGGTGACACATGTCAAAGGAGTTACGGAGGGTGTCTGTAGCTTCTGTTCCAGCAGGCCGTCTCTGTTTTGATTGCGTGCTCGTTTTTTTGCCGTATTGATGATTTTATCCGGGTATCCCCGTTCTTTTAATTTTGTCGTTAGTGTCTGTGCTTGGTCTTTGAAATCTTGCAGACCACTGCAGTTTCTGTGTAAATGTAGATATTGTCCATATGGCAAATTCTCTCTTAAAGTTCTGGGGTGGAAACTTGTGTAATGAAGGAGAGAGTTTTTTGCAGTTGTCTTGAAATTAGTTTTAGTCTCCAGTTTCCCACTGGCAGCCATTATATCCAAGTCCAGGAAAGTAATGCTTTTTCTGTTCACACTGTGAGTGAACTTGAGGTTGGAATCACAAACGTTAAGCCATGTGAGAAAAGTTTTTAATGATTCTTCGGGGCCTTCCCAAATGAGAAGAATGTCATCAATGTACCTTTTATAAAACTTCATGTTTGAAGAAAAAGGTGTGTTAGGGTTGAAAAGGTATGTTTTTTCAAAATTGTAGACATACAGCCCGGCCACACTTGGGGCGAAGGTGCTGCCCATAGACATACCGTACGTCTGTAAGAATAGGTCTCCTTCAAACTCAAACAAATTGTGTTTGAGTGCAAGTTCTGCGCACTTAAGCACAAACGATTTAGGGGTGTTGTAGTCCCAACTGGTTGAGTTTAATGATATTTCCAGTACTTTCAAGGTCTCATCTTGAGGTAAACTGGTATATAAACTCTCTATGTCCAAACTTACCAGAAATGATGTTGCAGGATTGAAGGAGAGAGTTTTAATTTGTCCCAGTAAGTCCTTAGTATCCTTTAAGTAAGTAGCTGTCGTTTGTATATTGGTTGAAGAAAGAAGTCATAAAACCGTGAAAGGGGTTCTAGCAGTGAACCAATGCCTGACACGATGGGACGGCCAGGTGGCGGAATTTTGTTTTATGTATTTTTGGAATAGTGTAGTAATACGGGGACTTGCCTGTGCTATTGGTTAGGAATTGGGCTTCCTGTTTGCTAATATGGCCCAAATTCTCCGCTTCTTCAACCAGATTCAGGATTCTGTTTTTCAAACTGGCGCTCGGATCTTCCTCCAACAGTTTGTAGTTTTTGGTGTCGCTCAGTAGACGGCGGCATTCTTCCTGATAAGCAACTTTATCTTGCAGTACAATGCCCCCGCCTTTATCAGCTGGTTTGATGATGATGTTTTCATTGGTTTTCCGGGTTTTGGAGAGCATCAAATTCTTTTCCGCTGGTGTTCATGAATTTAGGTTTTTCGTGGGTTGCTTCTATTTCATTGAACACCGCTTGCTCAAATGCGGCAATTTCCACTGGTATGGCATTTAGGGGTGGAATGAATGTGGACTTGAGCTTAAATTTAGTGTCACCCAGTTCATCATTTCTTATGTCAGTTGGTTGGTTTTGAAAAAACGCTTTGAGTTTTAATTTGCTAAAAAACTCTGCCATTTCACAGTGTAACTTGAATTTGTCAAATCGCGCTGTAGGGACAAACCCTAGTGCTTTGTTTAGAAGATCTTCTTTGGTTTGTGTGAGAACATGAGTAGAGAAATTGGTTACTAAGTTCGGCTGGTGCTGGGTCCTGTTTGTTGCTCCTTGGATTTGCTTCGTGTATAAGCCCCTGGGTTCTGGTCTTCTTCCCAGTGGACCTGAGTCTGCCTCCTTCGTCTGCCTCGACCTCGTTGGCCGCTCCCTAAAAAAGGGAACCTCTGGTTTGGATTCATAAATGGTGGCTGAGGTTGGACAAAAGGTGGATTCCATCCATACATCATGTGAGGGTTCATCTGTGGGTAAGGATTCTGGTATTGTAACTGGCCTCCAGGTGGCACTTGGGGCCAGGGTTGTTGCCAGTTGTTGCTTCTCCCTCTTCCTCGTTGCTTGTTGCGGTAGCTACCTGTGCTCGACCTGCTGCTCATAGATGAGTCTTCATTAGAGGAACCTCCTGAAAAATCATTGCGTTTGATGGGTTTGTAGTCCACATCCTCATATGGGTAGGTCTTCACATAAGAGAATTTTTTCAGATCCTTCTGAAATTTATGAATCTTTGATTGTGTGAGGTCCTCTTTGTATTCATTCAGTTCTTTATTGACTTCGTCCAGTTTCTTCTTAAAGGACGTTAGTGTGGTTTTGAAATGATTTTCTGTTGCCTTTATTTCAATCAGAATAGCATCAGACAATCTCTTGGCTGTCTGTATGATGAGGATAATCCAATCTCTGGTACAATGCCAAGCAATTTGGGCCCAGTCTTTTCTGAAGGCGGCATCGTCAAGAAAAATCTGAGGGGCATTTGTTACTATCAGGCCCTTTGGGGCAGTATTGTTCCTTAAATATTCTGTAAGGATTACACCATGTAAAATGGTTCTAATGTGATTTCTTTTTTTCTCAGTCAGGTTTTCCCAGTCTGCACTCTGGGCTATAGTTCATTCTCTATATTTATCAGAGATTATTATATTTAATTGATGATCATGTGATGTGTTGGCTTGCAATATGTGGATGTATATTTCTTTTTTTACCTAATTTGTTGGATTTTATGTCGCTGAACTAAACATTTGTGGATTTAACCAGTAAAAATGGGCTGCCTTTGGTTTAACCTATAAGCCCTCACATGTTGAAACCTAGTTGGCAGTATATGCCAAGTAAGATTTTTTGTATGTTTATGAATTTTCTTTAATCATGACACACTGTATAGAATTGGGGTTGATGCACTTTAATCATGTTTTATTTATTTTTATTGTTTATACTTATGGATTACCACATGAAATATATGTTCTGCAGTACTGAGGTAGAAGGTGCAATACTAATTTTCAGAGACGCATAGTATCTCGTCACTGTTCATGATGTTTTTGTATTTATTGTCCATGGGTAATGGGGCTTGTTCACCTTGATAAAGTTTTTTTTAGCCAAAACGCATAGGAGTGGTTGAAATCCTTTAAACAAGAATGTATCTGCCACACGCATCTTGGAGTGCCTGCTTTATTTCGGCGAATGGCCAGAGTTTGGGAGAAATATATATATATATACATATATAAACATATTCACTGAAAAAACCAAAGGTTACAGGGATGTTATAGTTAGGCTCAGATTTCACTCGTACTAAACCAGTGAAATTCAGCAGTTATACTTAGCTGAGCTAACTATAACTCGCACCCCCGCAATGCACTGCTTATGACCTCACATGTTGCATCACTCATGACAAGGACAGTGACATCATGATGACATCACTAATGACATCTCAAATGACATCACTAATGATATCACTGATGACATCATCCAGTGTCTGTGTTTTTAAAAATGTTATCAGTGTTAAATATATATACCAAGGTGTATTGTTGAACCAGTGGGTGTTTGAGTGCCTGTATGGATGATTCAGTGGCTGCGTGACTGAGTGTATAAGTGCATGATTAGGTGTCGCAGTGAATGTATGGGTGAGTGACTGGTTGTGTGAATGCCTGTATCAGTCAGTCAGTTGGTGTCAAAGTGGCTGATGGGTGTGTGAGTGGGTACATGAGTGGCTGTATGGAGGAGTGATTGTCTGAGCACCTCTATGGGCATCTGGGTGGGTGTGTGAGGGTGTGTGCATTGCCCTGTATGAATGAGTGAGTAGGTGAGTCAGTGGCTGTATCGGTTAGTGATTCCATATGTGAGGGGTTGTATGAGTGAGTGAGTGAATGTGTCAGTGGTATATGGGTGAGTTGCTGGGTATGTGAAAGGCAGTATAGGTGAGTTATGGGGTATATGAGTGACTGTATGGGTGAGTGGGTGTGTGGGTAACTGAATGGGTGAGTAAGTGGCTGTGTGATTGGTTGTGTGGGTGAGTGAGTAGGTATGTTACTAGCTCTATGGGTAACTGACTCAGTGTGTGAGTGGCTGTATGGGTGTATGAGTGGATATGTCAGTGGCTGTATTAGTGACTGTGTGGTATATGAGTGGCTGTGAGGGTGAGAGAGTAGATGTGTGTGTAGATCTATGAATCAGTGAGTGGGTGTGTAAGTTCTGAAATGGTTCTGATAATGGGTTTGTGAATGGTGTGTGTTAGTGGGTATATGAAAGGTTCTATGGGGGTGTGAGAGGGTGCGTCACTGATTCTGTGGATGATCTCATCAGTGATTTCATTTGAGATGTCATCAGTGTTGTAATCAGTGATGTCACTGACCATGTCATGAGTGATGTAATATGTGAGGTCATAAGCAGTGCATTGCGGGGGATGTTATAGTTAAGTTCAGATTTTACACACACAAAACCATAGGAATTCAGCAGTTATAGTCACCTGAGCTAATTATAATCTATGACCCTGCAAAGCACTTCTTATGACCTCACATATTACATTACTGATTACATTGTCTGCGGCATCACTGACAACATCACTGATAACATCCAGTTAGTGTTAGTGTTTCGTAAATGTTTTTGAGACTTAAAGATATATACTAATATACTGCATAAAATTACTCTTCTTTCTGTACTACTAATTAGTGACAATATTTCTAACATATTTCATCTGATCTATAATACCGTTTTTAAAGCAGGTGTACTATTTATCAGTAAATTAGCCTGTACACTGATACATGTCCTCTGCTGATGTGTGTGTATGGTAGAGCTTTGTGACAGTCTAAGCTGTTCATTGAGACCTCACTCTACAGGAATGGATGAGTATAGTTCTGTTTCACGACATACTGACCAGTTTCCTTAGACCTCTTTTCTTTGTGATGAATGACTGTGGATACAGATTGTAATAAATTAATCTGTTCACTAAGACCTTTCTCTAGGGCGATGGTTAAGTGTAGTAGATAGTTACACCAGACTAACCTCTTTGCTCACACCTTTCTCCAGGATGAAGAATAATGTTACTATTAGTTTGTGACACAGTAACCTGTCAAGTAAAACCTCTCTACTGGTTGTATGTTGTAGCATCAGCGTCTGCATACAAGTTGTGTGTTGTGCTAAAATAATGAAGCCTTGCTCATTGCTAGCTAGCACGTCATGTATTTTGCTACTGTCTGCAGCTGGGGCAGATGTTGTTGACAAATAATCTATTTTTAATTCCAATGGCCCGGCTCTTCTCCAAATGCATTTCTCTTTCTACCCTGACTCGAAAGAGGCAGCTGAATAATAAATAAGATACTACATCACACACCTCATGTATAAAATGCGGGTATTATCCTATCTGCCATAAGTAGACATTGGGGAAAATGATGGACTGCACTACAGGGAAAGCAACAGGCTATATAGATTGGATTTGGCACATTTGCCATAGGGTATCCCATATGCCAAACTTGACATCAAATCATGCACTTACTCCCACTTTACTGAGTGGCCTCGCCTACCACCACATATTATTTCCAACAAATTAATTCGCTGGGCAGTAGGCGAGGAAAGGAAACCTGACTTACTCTACTGCAGGGTAGGGTAGAGCAATTAGGCGGGTAGGGTAGACCTTTTTTTATATAGAATAGAGGGGCCACTACTCTGTTTATCGATTCGTCATCTTTGGATTATCCAGTCACTGAACAAGTCGATGGAAGTCGAAAGGCAAAAATCTGAACTGGTGTAAAATAAATCTGTTATGGGAACCATGAAATACATTTTGAAATCACTTCATATGGTTATAAAATCAAACATGGGACATGCCAACAATGGATTTCCCAATTTGGTAGGCTGGGACGGAAGAACTTAGGAAAAAATAAAGGAGTGAAGTACTAAGAGGTGACTGAGTGGGTGAAGATAAACAACACACCTTGTGTGTTCGGTTTGCAGCGTATTGAAAACATTGTAAATGCTGCATTAACGGAAGCAGATGCACATTGCACAGCCAACACTTCACTGCAGCCGCGAATTGAACCATACTGCACTTCGGTCATAGGTGACAAAATGCCATGAGCGGGGGGGGGGTGATGAATGATGGGTGGGATACATCTGGCTCACTTAACAAATACAGAGAGTCAAGGGAGTAGAAAAAAATATATACCCTGCTAGTTTTAACCATAGCTTTGATAACCCTACATAAACAAAGCAAGCGAAGTAGGTGAGCAGCATGCTCCTCAGTGAGAAGGCAAAAGACACACAATTGATGGACGGAATGCAGAACAAATCAAAACATTCACCCCCAGTCAAGAGATCTGGGTTAAATCCATCATTCTTTTGCTCACCATGCCACCCCAGTTTAGACCTGGCCATATGCAAATCAGTCTTGACCCTGTGCCTCATGGGAACAGTCCAGCCCGAACTGCCAAGCCAGGTCCTCCCTGGACTGGAAACAAGCATCCTAGGACCGGTTTTGGGGTGTCACCCCTCTTCAGCCAGGATAGCTTGATTTCAGTGGCACAGTGAGCCCAGGACCCACGTCTGGGCATACCTGGCACACTTAGGGCGAGAAAGCAAAAGACACACAATTGATGGACGGAATGCAGAACAAATCAAAACATTCACCCCCAGTCAAGAGATCTGGGTTAAATCCATCATTCTTTTGCTCACCATGCCACCCCAGTTTAGACCTGGCCATATGCAAATCATTCTTGACCCTGTTCCTCATGGGAACAGTCCAGCCCGAACTGCCAAGCCAGGTCCTCCCTGGACCAGAAACAATCATCCTAGGACCGGTTTCGGTGTTTCACCCCTCTTCAGCCAGGATAGCTTGATTCCAGTGGCACAGTGAGCCCAGGACCCACGTCTGGGCATACCTGGCGCACTTAGGGCGAGAAAGCAGAAGACACACAATTGATGGACGGAATGCAGAACAAATCAAAACATTCAGTGAGAAGAGCTGACTTGCTTATTCATCCAAACAATCCAAATATTCATTCATCCTTTCATTCTAATTCACCCAAACTCACCATGATTTAGTTTTACTTTCTCTCATCGAGTATTTCACCAACAATGTCCAACCTATTATCCATCCATTCAATATCCATCCTTTCTTCCAACAATCCTTTCACCCATCCCTTTACCTACCCTTTCACCCACTCACCCTTTCACTTCTATACTAATTTCCTTTCTTGTAACCTTCTGTAATTTCACGTTTCCATCAAGCCACCAATTTTCATTATGTGAGCTGCTATGAGTTACAAATAGAAGAAGCCATAATAACTCAACCACCGCTGCAGCTGGTAAAGCTGAGGGGTCACGGTCACGTGTTGACGACGCCATGTTGCTAGCTAGTTAGTATAATAGTAATTGCAAGAAATTATGTGACTTACCAGTGCCCATCCCTGCTGCTGCTTCTCACCCTCCAACTGACTCTCCTCCTGCAGCAGCCCTGGAGCCAGCATCACTGGTGTTGTGTGGCTAGAATAAAACATTATACATATTTTAGATGCCAGATATGCCATCCCAAATACAACACATCACTACAGTTCAGTTAGCACTGAGGTATCTTCTAACAAAAATATCGCTCTGGGCATTTGATTGGTTCACAAAGATAGACAAGCCAGAGGTGGAATAATTGTCAATGAAAGGCATATGGTGTTGGTTGGCAAATGCAATGGAGTGGGACCTCATATTTTTTTCCAGCCATGCTGCACTGTCATGGAAAACTGCTGGTACTGTATAGACTATAAATGAATGAGACAGCACACAACATTGGGGGGGTTGGGTGGACCATGATGACCATGGCCACTCTCTCGTAAACTCAACTGTTAGACCATACGCAGGAAAAGAAAGCTTTCTCAATAAACATGCATGGTGAATATTATTTATAATACTATATTACTTTGACCTGCAATCTGATTCTTCAAGCTAGATAGTAGAGTACCAAAATGTGTTATTCTTAGTCTTACTGTACCAAAAGATATATAGGAGAGAGGGAAAGATTACCAACAAAAGCAGAAGATAAGTGATCTAGAGACTAGAGTAGAGACCCGAAAAAGTCAGCTACCAAAAAAGAAAATCATGTAATATAAGAAAATAAAAAAAATAAAAAAACAGACACACACAGATCAGTGATTCAAATAATCTCCACGAAATTATTATGACAGGCAAACGCAGTCACATAATTGTACTTTTCTAATATAGGTCACCTATAGTACTAGTTTCAAATCGAGTCTATTGACTAAGTATCGTTGAGTTTCCCATGATACTACATATCGCTGAGAAATAGCTTAGAACTGTACAAGCTACATAAACAAAGTCACAGAGAGAAAGTGCTACTCCTGATATCAATGATTCACTATAGTGACAGGAGGACAGTCTGCAATGGTTTCTTAATTAATCAGCCAAAGCGAGCGCCAATGATGTGCACGATGAGGTAGCACTGAGCATCTGCCTAGCAGAAACTAGAAACTGGATCACATAATAATAATATTCCCACGTAAACTAAAGGTAACTTACCTCTGAGTGTGAGCAGCATGGTATTCGGAAAAAAACTGTTAGCATTGTAGAACACAATGACAACAAATAATAATTAATACTCATGAGCCCCGGAATCTCGATGCCGAGCAGGTCCTATTCTGTCGTGTAGTTCCTATAGTACCCCTGCAGGACCTGCGCGTTTGGATAACATTTACTGCGGGCTTGGTGGCAGACTAACTCTGAGCACCCCCACCGTATATGTTAGCCTGGTTTGCATTAGCTAGCTCGCAGTGCCACTAGTGTCTCCTCTTATCGGGGAGAGATTAGTTTCTGGCAACCTTAGAACATGACAACCCTGATTCCCTCAGAATCATGGAAACAATGTACTACCTTTCGCTCAGTCACTCGTGCTCACTTATTCGGTTTGTCTCAGAGAGTTACACAGAATAAACAGTCGGGCGTTTCAATAAGTATTTATTGAACAGTTGTTATTCTAGTGTAAAATATATGTGCTGCGGTAACCAGCAGACAATAGCAGAGATATATTATCAGCAGTACGATAAAAGCAAAGGGATAGAACAGTTCTACCATATTGCGATAATCATGAATACATACATGAATATAAAAGCATTATGCAAAGTGTGCGTACTCCTACGATGCCTAACTAGATGTACCTGAGTGTACCTAGCATATGTGTAGGTCTAAAGCCTAAGAGCCAAGAATCCTTCTAGGATTTAGTCGAACCCCCATACCTGAATAGAGAGAGTGTGGGACCCCGTCCTGGTCTCGAGTTGGACACCCCGTCAGGGCTGTGTCAGACCACTGTCAGCTGGAGCGACTGCATGCAGGAGCCTCAGCATCTCTGGTCAGTGTGTCAGCATGGAAGTCTCGGTTCCCTCTGTCTTACCGGGGCAAGATGTGGTGTATTTATACCCTAAAGAGCCTCGGTCCTCAGTATGGTTTGTATTGGACATGAGGAAGACGTCAGGGGTGAACTTTGTACATACATATTATGCACGTGGTGTATTCTAGAAAGCCATGCATAATTAATGAGTACAGTGTGGGCCTGTGTTTGGAAAAATCCTGCTGTATTAAAAAACCACAGGATAGATAACGTTCAGCCCTCAGAGCTCGTTGGGTACTAGCTGGGACCAATGTAGGTGAAAGATCATGCCTATATAAGGAATCATGACTATAATAGGACATGTACAGTTATGACCATAATTGGGCATATGCGGCTATGACCATAATAGGGCAAGTACGAATATGACCATATTAGGGTAAATATGAATACGTCTATTTTAGGGCATGTATGAATGGGTCTACATTAGGGCCTCTATGCGGGATATAACACCCACTCCTCTTCCGAATTGGATAAAAATGACCATACTTAAAATCTGGACAATTTAAAAATATTTTTAAAAGCAAGTAAAAACATGGTTTTAAAAAATCGTTAAAAATGAGGTGTGAAAAAAATTGTTAAAATTCAGCTATTTCTAGTTGCCACTTGAAGAAAAAGTCAATATTGTTTCTCTATAAAAGTTGCATTACCATAAGCAGGAGAAGGCCATGCTTTTCTCGAGCGAAAGTGTCAATGTAAGAAAATGTTCCAAATTTAGATCGTTTGTTTTGAAACGAGCAAAGAAGCCGAATTCTTTCCCAGGACGCGATGAGCCAATTCGAGATTAAACGTCCTGGCTGGGAAGTTCAGTATTATCGGTGTTAGCTGCTGCAGACGACAAATCCAACGCCTCACAGAGAACGCCAATCGCACATAGATGGAATGTAGCACTGCTAACAGTCGGAGCTGCGGCAGCTTGTGCGGCAGTTGTTACCTGGGTGCCTGTGTAGGAGCCACCTAACCCAGCAGGAGCAAACGGCACATGTGGATTATCCAGGAATGCATTCATCAGAATTGGAAGCCGCTGGGGACAACACAGAGCGTGGGCCTTTATGGGGTCCAGCATTGCATCCGTGTCCGGAGGCGCATCTGATGGAAAAGTTAGACAAAGATCCAACGTGCATTCTTCTCCGCAGAACAGGCATCGAAGAACAGGTAAGATGCAGTCAACCCAGACTGGTCTAAATGATAGAAACCAGGAGGCATTGAGTTCTCGCAGGCAATGAATACCCAGAAGTTGTACCATGCGTTCACGGTATTTCCGCTCCAGGAGCGTGTTCACCATTCCCTCGGGAAGTGGGCCGTCCATTGCGTAGCAGCAATATTACAAACAGGATTCCTGCAATTAGGAAAAGTATGAGCGGGAATCCTCCAAATACGCTTCCCAATACGGAGTGTATAAAATTTGGGATTACTCCAAGGACTGTCTGAAAGGTGCTTAACAGTCCTGACCCTATGGTCTTAAATAGGTGCACAATACCGCTCGTATCAGACATGTTGAACATATACGACTAACCATTTCTACAAAATGAATGGGGCAGTTTGTACGTATGAGTGCCTGTATCTCGGTCGAGATCCTTGCAACTTGAAGTTCATAGATTTCTCGAGCGGAGGTTAAGGGCACGGGTTGCTGTAAAAGCATGGCTTTCAATCTGCTCAGAGTATCAAATTGTATGAAAGAAACATTCAGCGAAGGCCATAGAGGCGCCTTCCTGACTGTGTTCAGTGGCGGAAACAATACTTGCATACAGCAAGTAACCCTAGAGTTAACAGTGACCAGATAGGCGATGCCCGGAATCATCCCACAGCAACCTTGATCATTTAGCATTAAGTAACTCCCATTCGAGAGCAGCTGGAAAACCGGCGGGATCATGGCCGCTGGGGTCCCTGACATGTGACAAGATAGGTTCGCTACTGAACCACTGCAGGCTCCATGTAGAGAAATATCCTGACACATGAGAGAACCGCTTAAAGTGTTCTTGCAGTTTGTACCGCTCAGATACACTTCTCGATCCCCATTCCGGCATCGGTATCTATATGGTAACTCCCAAGATTCCTTAATGTATCCCTTACCCATTTTTTCATATCTGCCTGCCTGCCTTTGCTCAAGGCAATATTGAAACTGAAACGTAGTGACCGGTAGAGAGATTTGGCCAGGGATTAACCATTCAGTTGATGGTGATTTGGCTACAGTGAATGGTAACCTTTCCAGTTTCTCAATACGCAGCATTGTGTATTTGGCTCCCCTTTGTGCCATTTCTATCAGTTAGATTGTATTCTGAGAACAGAGACGTGGTGTTTATAAAACGCCAGGGCACATAGCCTGCACGCAAAGATTGTAGCGTCCAGCTCAACATCATAATAGAACGTAGCTGAGATTGCCCGTGCTGAAACAAGGCTAAATCTTGTTCTAATATGTCGATCGCCGAAGACACAGTGTTGACTAAGGAGTAAATCCTGGAGGTCAAAGTTGTTAAGCCATTATCCACTACAGCTAATGCCTTCTCTAAGTTAATACGGTCTATTTCCCGTATCCTCTCTGCGGCCTCTTGTTGGGATATTTTCCAGTTCTCATTATAGTAGGCATAAAGGCCTACATATATGAAATGTTTCTGACGTTGTTTCCTGAGTCCTAGTAGAAAATCTCTAAGATCCATGTCAGCTGTGAGTAAGGTCAAATGGTGCTTCACTTCTGTGAGTGTTGAGGTCTCTAGCCAATCAAGGCACAACTTCCCAACACTATAGGATGTCACTACCCCCGGGTGATGTCTCTGTACATAGCGTGGATCTGGCCTATGGATACTAAACCCTTCGGTTGTATTCATAAATCTTTGTTGACAGATGTTTGTGTCAATGGGCCAAACCAGCCATTCTGTCCAATCAGGATCTGATCTGTTGTACTGGAAAATGTCATCTAATTTTACCCCATGTGTAGTTGAATTCTGCCCCCCACCCATCTGTGATGGTGTTGGAAACCCCGGTGTGTTCATCTCCTTGCCTTTGGCTAATCCTAGACAGGATGTTTGTTGCACAGTTTCGTTCAGAAAGATTATCTGCTGTGGAATGATGCATGCTCTAAAAAGTGCTTCTATTCCCTGACTTGCCAGTCCCTAGAACCCCAGATTGATTTTGAATCTATTGTGTCTTTCCATAGATCGAAACCCTGTTTAGACAACTGGTTCAAAAAGGATGCAGAGTAAATATGTTTGGTGTTTGTTAACATAATTTTCTGAGCTGAAATTTTCCCCACTTTATAATAAAATGACTTCGGGTCGATGTGTTAAACCCTGAGAAGTATGTGAATTTCTGTGCAAATGCTTGCGAACTACCTTTTGGAGGTGTTGGGCAGTGTTCCCACTGGTGGTACTCAAATACATTTCTAGGTGTTATAGACTTGTGTAAGAAATGATGACCATATTGCTGATAACAGTACAATGTATCATAGTCTGAAGTACCTTCTAACATTTCATTGTTCGGAAATGCAGCAGTTTTTTCTAAATCAGACATCAAATTATTCACAGTATCAATGTCCCAATCATCAGAAAATGTACTGGAGGTAATGATATCACTTAAAAAAATTTTAAATACATGTTTAAGCTTTCAAAGTTCCGTCGGACTGAATACATCATAATCAATTTTGTCCCATACTATACCGTCCGGTATAGGAACTGCTGTGATGTTCACTGAAGACAAGTCTCTTGGTTCACGATGTGAAGACTAGTGTGGTTTTAAAATCAAATTGACTCTTTGGGCTGTAGAGCTTTGTTGGAGGTATCGTCCATTAATAAGCATACTAAAAGTTATTATTAAACCTAGCCAGAAAATGAAAAATAAAATCCCAGTGATATACCATAGTTCTATCCAAGGTGACACCAGGTAAGTGTTTCTAAAAAAGTTCAAAAAGTCAGTGAGTTTTTGTTTGAGTGATTTTTTGGCTGGCGTCGTTTCCGGCTCACTTGGGTCCAGTGAAAACGTATCAAAGTTCATGAAATAGCCAGAAGCAGTTCGATCAATTGTTGGAATTGCATCGGGATTTGTTGAAATCGGATTTTGCTCTTGACGAGGCATGGTGACGTAGATGTCTGTATTAGGTCTGATTGCAACTTGGTTGTTAAGTTAATTTTCATCTTGAAGATGAATTTCTTGTTGAAGTGGAACGAGTTCCATAGCATTGTTGCTTAGTCCTTCATTCCTTACAGGTGGCTCTTCAAACGTGATGAGTCTTTCTGTTTGAACTTTTTGGATTGTAGCGAGAGGAGGGCATCAGCTACTGTGGAGTCCACGAGGCCTACTGTTTAGTATCGGCCACATAGTGTGGTTTGATTAAGTCAATTGAGATGAATCTTTTCTCCTTTTTTCCGGCAAGAGGGGGCAGAAGTACAGTTCTTGTGCCGTGGATTGCAAGGACAGGTACATGCGTTCTGTAGGATGGCCCAAATTCTTTCTTGTCAGAAATCTTCTCTCTGACCAGATCCCCGATCTTTGGGATCCAGATAGGTCTTGCCGTTACTGCCTTGACTTCCTCAGTGGCGGCCTGTTTCTGGAGCACGTTACTTTGTTGTGTCCTGGATTCATTTAGATCCTGTAAAACAGCCAAACGATCATGGATATCAAATGGTTTTTGATCCGCCACTGCGCCTTCACAATCAAGATCAGGTACCCACATTCTTGTCCCAAATAGGACCTCGTAAGGAGTGACACCTCCTAGAGAGCTTCTTGGCTCGTTATTGAGTACGCGCTGTACCCCATAAAGGTGATCGACCCATCTACCGCCCTTGCCTAATACCCTAGCTGTTAAAGATTGCTTTAAGTCTCGGTTTTTCCTCTCCACAACAGAATTTCCCTCGGGATGGTACGGAGAGGAGTACCGCAATGCTACGCCCATTCCTTCCATGGCCTCTTTGTAAGCCCGAGAGCTAAACGCCGGACCACGGTCAGAATGTAACGTGCCAACTGCGTATGTGCCGATAAAGACTCGCAAATCTTCTATAACAGTTCGAGCGTCAGCCGAGCGCTGAGGCCAAACCTTGAGGAAACTTGAGCTGGACGCGCACGAACGGACAACCTAATGCTGTCTAACAATGGTATCTGTACTGGATGTGTTGTGGTGGCCCCATTCATCTGCTTGCAGATGTCGCAGTTCCAGACATAGTCTCTAATCAGCCTTCTCATCACGGGCCACCAGTAACGTTCTTTCAATAAAGCAACAGTCTCCCTAAATCCGTTATGTACAGAACCTATCCCTTCGTGTGCTGCCACAATTAAACCTAACCTACGATCCATATTTGGTATTACTCTATCCCCCACTTCTGGAATCTGAGCATATGGAATGTTTTGTGCATCTAACTTGTAGGAGTACTTGAGTGGAAATTTCTTTGGTACTGCTGTGCTGCCTTTGCGCGAAGCATTGACAGCTACCATTATCTCTCCATCTATTCTCGTTCTTGAACGAGTAACTTTAGCTACGGCGGCTGTGCAAACAGCCCCCTTTGCGGCTTCATCAGCCAATGAATTCCCTTCAACGTGAACGCCATCACGCTGATGACTCAGTGTATGTATCACGTGAGCCCCTGGTAGTTCGTTTCTCAACTCCACTACCTGTTCCCATAGCATTTTATGCTTAATTGTGCCACCTTTTGCATCTTTGAACCCGTTTTGTTCCCAATGATGTAGATATTCGTTGTACAACTGTACAGAGTAAAAGGAATCACACACAATCAGTGTGGGAAATTCGTGATCCGTATTTATAAATGCCAGTATCAGTGCTTTGAGTTCTGCCAACTGAGCCGTGCAGTCTCCTAGAGATTGCGTTCTAGTACAGCTTGGATGGAACTTGCCATCACGCATGCGACCTTTAACGATTGCACATGCTGCGCTGTAAGCTTGCTTGCTTCCTGTAGCTAGTTGAGCAGATCCGTCAGTGTAAATAATATATTCATACTGATCGAGAGGCAAAATTTCATTTGGTAGAGGATATTCTTGTTCGTATTGCAGGAATGCTTGAGTTTTTAAACTTGGATCAAATCTGTACTCTACATCCGTTGCAGTAAGAGAATTAGCCCATTGTATCCATCTTGGATGTAAGGCTTTAGCATTTGGAATGCTAGCTTTTGTAACAGCTTCTAAAGCTGGTACTGGGGTCACGAGAATTATGCGCTTTCCCTGAGCCAGAGCTCTTTCTCTTGCTACAGCGGTCTGCACTGCTGTCAGGATTTTTTCTGTTGAAGTGAAACGCATCTCTGCGTTTGTGTACAGGTGTGATTTGTATGCGATTAGTACTGTTTCACCTTCATTAAAAGTTAAATAAGTGTACCCGCATTGACCCGCTATTACTCGGATCACCAAATTATGTGCGCTTACGTGTGTCTGTAAATGTTCGAAAGCTATCATGTCTTCCTGTAGGGAACGCAGGATATTTGTATGTTCCTGTGTCCATTGTCTGACTGAAAAATCAAGTTTTATTAAATCGTAGAAAGGTTTTACTCTTTCTGCGTAATACAAAATGTATGTTCGACCAAAATTTAGGAATTCCAGAATTGATTGTGAATTCCTTAGTGATTTTGGAGGTTGGCGCAGCGCACACTTTTCTAAAAAGTTAGCTGCTAGGCTTTTTCCCTCACTTGACAGCTCATATCCTAAAAATAGGACACTGAGGTGGAAAATCTTTGATTTTTAAAGTTAAATTTGTAGTCCTCAGAGGCGAATCCCATAATAATGGTGCTCACCCTGGTCAAGTGCCTCGGTAAGTCATTGTCCGTCAGATAAATATAATCTACTTAGGACAATGCTTCTTCATCCAAATTTTGGAGTAACTCTGTTACCCTTGCTGAAAACAACCCCGGGCTATTCTTATACCCTTGGGGGAGTCGACAAAGTTGCCGTTGGGACCCTAACGCACTGAATGCGGTCAGATACCTGCTTTCAGGTGCTATATTTTGGCAGAAAAATCCATTTGAGATATCAAGTGTTGTTTTATGTTTTTGTCCCACAATGTTATTCATTAATGCGGCACTGTGTGCATTTTGAACTGCAAATGTCTTTGTGCAAGTGTTTAAATGTCTGTAATCTAAAACTATACGATATGTGTTGTCAGGTTTGGCTACGAGGAACAAAGGATTGTTCATAGGTGAAGTGCAATTTTCTATCACCCCCTGGTATTCTAGTTGATCTAGGATCTCCCTGACTTGTCTTTTAGCTTCCTGCTTTATAGGGTATTGTCTTTGAGCATTTGGGGAATCTTTTAACAGGATCACGTGGTGGGTTGAATCCTCATCCCAACCAGCATGATTTTTATACAATGCTGGAGATAGGGCAACCGCCCACTCCTGCGCATATGCATGTTTAAGATGTATGGGAACGAGGTCGGAAAAGGCTGGAAAAATTACAGTTTCTCCCCTAGGGCACTCCATGACGAATGCTGGTGGCCAGTCTTGTTCTGCTAATAGGATGTCATAACCAGATGACAAATTATCCCAAAAGAGACCTTTAACTTTTCTGGACTTGTCCCCCTCCATCTGGAGTGTTATCTCATGTAACTTATGTGGGACACTTACCCGAGTATCAGGTGTTTCCACCGTGATATACTCACTCAACTCCGCTGTCACCAGAAATTCCTTCAGGTTCTGGCGAGCTATCGTTACTTCTGCCGCGCTGTCTAGCATCGTCAGAGCCCATTCCCCGTTCAGAAGCTGTGTCCTCAGAATTCTGGGCATGTCTGATCTTGAGACCTGCTACCTTCTTCTTTTGAACTGAGGTTTTGATTTTTGTTTATCCTCTTTTTAGGTGCGTAGTCCACAGCGCGTTGCGTGTCTCTGGACTTTGTACGCTCCTCTTGTCTGTGTTCTGACCGTCCTTCCCTCTCAGAGTTTCTTGACGAACCCTGAAAGGAACGAGAGAAACGAGTGTCAGTATCCTGATACCTGTCAGGTTTTTTAATATTATCCCTATTCCTGAGGTTATACCTCCTTTCAGGGGGCTCCTGTTGAGGAGACCTACCTCTGGATTTAGATCTGGTGTCTTTAGACTTTTGTTGTTTTTTATTTTCCCACTTCTTTTTAGAAGAAGTAGGTGTCTGCTTTGTAGTGTCCTCTTCAGGACTGCCCACCAGTTGTGGTTTTAATGCTTTCCCACCTAGACTGTCTCTGCCTAGTTCTGCATATGAAGTTTCAATTATTTTGGGTAGTTCATGTTGTTGATCTACTGGACTGAACTCCCTTAGGCGTTGGCAGATCGCCACTGAAGCTGCTTCCCCCTTAATGTTAGCTAGTATTATGGCCGAGACCTGTTCAAAGTTGTTTAACAACTTCATCCCCAAGTTAAGGGCAGGTTCTGCTCCGTACTCATTTTGTATCTGTCTCAATACGTCAGGTACTACTGCTATTGGCGGGATACCATGTGTTTTGGTATATATGGCAGCAAAGACTGAACCCCAAGAGGTGCAATCCTCTAGTTGTGGTGTGATCCCCATGGGCAAGCAGATTGTTAGAATTCTGTGTTTATCACTGGTTGTAGTATTCGGGAATACTGCTTCAAGCTGAGTTATTTTCTGAGCTATCCAGAATGGGATTTGTTCGTGTTTTGCTGGCATTTTGCCCATTATCGCGTGTAATGTTTGTGGAGTTATTTTATTAACTGTACCTTGGACTGGAGTGTCTTGTGCTGCAGCTGGTGCAGGCTGAACTGTTAAAGTCCTCATCACAAATTGTGTGAGGTTTCTGTAGATTTTAATTAAATCTCTGTGTTGTACGAGTAAGTCTGGCTGTGGCATTGTGCAAATATCAGGATGTGGTCTGTATGCCGCTAATATGGGCCATGTGGCTCCTGCTCCTCCGAGGGGGCCTAATCTTGCTCTTCCTCGTACGTGGGGTAGGGCGCGTTTAAACCAGTAATTATGCTCCTGGTAAGTGAGCGGGACCTCTAACTCCTCAAAAGGAGTATAGTCCGCTAGTGTTTCATCTTCTAGGTAGTAGTGAAATACATTTGTAACTGGATTCGCTGCTGGGAATGTAACCCATGAATAGAACACCTCTGTTTTGTTGGATTCGTGTGCCTCAATCACGAAAATTACTTTACCAACCCTGGCTCTTAAGCCATGTTCTAGGAGTTTTATGGTGACTGCCCTTCTGTAATTTGGTGCAATTTGTATTGCATCTTCAGGGTCTTCTTCGAAGAGAGCTGTTTCAAATCTCCTTGTTGCTTCCGCGTCTTCCACCATTGTTTAATTGGAAGAAGGAGGTTAAAGAATTTTTAAGATAAGGTGTAAATGCACAATTGTAGGAACTATATGTCCTTCAAGCTTGAATAACCAACATTAGTATTCTATTACTACTCAGCTGCGGCGGAGTTTGTGCCCACCCACTCCAGACGTCTCTGGGGTTTTGTGAGTAGGTTCTCTGAGAATAGCACGACTGAACTACTCAGATTCTACTGTTAAATAAGTACCCAATCAACGTTGGCGGCACCATGTCGTGTAGTTCCTATAGTACCCCTGCAGGACCTGCGCGTTTGGACAACATATACTGCAGGCTTGGTGGCAGACTAACTCTGAGCACCCCCACCATATATGTTAGCCTGGTTTGCATTAGCTAGCTCGCAGTGCCACTAGTGTCTCCTCTTATTGGGGAGAGATTAGTTTCTGGCAACCTTAGAACATGACAACCCTGATTCCCTCAGAATCGTGGAAACAATGTACTATCTTTCGCGCAGACACTGGTGCTCACTTATTCGGTTTGTCTCAGAGAGTTACACAGAATAAACAGTCGGGCGTTTCAATAAGTATTTATTGAACAGTTGTTATTCTAGTAAACAGGAACAGGGGTGGGAGCACATCGCTTCCCCTCCCAGCAAGTTTCGCCCCTGGCATTATGGTAAATGCAGTTTCAGTTACTTGCTTGCTTCAACAGTGTTCGAGTGTTTCGCCACAGTTGGCGCAGATAGTGCTGATCTCTAGACACGTGTTTCTGGTTCTTTAACCGTCATCAGTAGAGATTACAGTCTTTCAAATTTGGGGTTTGCTGAGTAGGCTGCCAACATCTTTCTCAGGTCAAGTACCTCTCACAGGCATGCGGGTGCTTCATCCACGAGCTCGTCAGCTCAATGACTCACGGGAGTACTATTAAACAGGAACAGGAGTGGGAGCACACCGCTTCACCTCCCAGCAAGGTTCGGCCCTGGCATTATGGTAAATGCAGTTTCAGTTACTTGCTTGCTTCAAGAGTGTTCGAGTGTTTCGCCACAGTTGGCGCAGATAGTGCTGATCTCTAGACACGTGTTTCTGGTTCTTTAACCGTCATCAGTAGAGATTACAGTCTTTCAAATTTGGGGTTTGCTGAGTAGGCTGCCAACATCTTTCTCAGGTCAGGTACCTCTCACAGGCATGCGGGTGCTTCATCCACGAGCTCGTCAGCTCAATGACTCACGGGAGTACTATTAAACAGGAACAGGGGTGGGAGCACACCGCTTCACCTCCCAGCAAGGTTCGCCCCTGGCATTATGGTAAATGCAGTTTCAGTTACTTGCTTGCTTCAAGAGTGTTCGAGTGTTTCGCCACAGTTGGCGCAGATAGTGCTAGTCTCTAGACACGTGTTTCTGGTTCTTTAACCGTCATCAGTAGAGATTACAGTCTTTCAAATTTGGGGTTTGCTGATTAGGCTGCCAACATCTTTCTCAGGTCAGGTACCTCTCACAGGCATGCGGGTGCTTCATCCACGAGCTCGTCAGCTCAATGACTCACGGGAGTACTATTAAACAGGAACAGGGGTGGGAGCACACCGCTTCACCTCCCAGAAAGGTTCGCCCCTGGCATTATGGTAAATGCAATTTCAGTTACTTGCTTGCTTCAAGAGTGTTCGAGTGTTTCGCCACAGTTGGCGCAGATAGTGCTGATCTCTAGACACGTGTTTCTGGTTCTTTAACCATCATCAGTAGAGATTACAGTCTTTCAAATTTGGGGTTTGCTGAGTAGGCTGCCAACATCTTTCTCAGGTCAGGTACCTCTCACAGGCATGCGGGTGCTTCATCCACGAGCTCGTCAGCTCAATGACTCATGGGAGTACTATTAAACAGGAACAGGGGTGGGAGCACACCGCTTCACCTCCCAGCAAGGTTCTCCCCTGGCATTATGGTAAATGCAGTTTCAGTTACTTGCTTGCTTCAAGAGTGTTCGAGTGTTTTGCCACAGTTGGCGCAGATAGTGCTGATCTCTAGACATGTGTTTCTGGTTCTTTAACCGTCATCAGTAGAGATTACAGTCTTTCAAATTTGGGGTTTGCTGAGTAGGCTGCCAACATCTTTCTCAGGTCAGGTACCTCTCACAGGCATGCGGGTGCTTCATCCACGAGCTCGTCAGCTCAATGACTCACGGGAATACTATTAAACAGGAACAGGGGTGGGAGCACACCGCTTCACCTCCCAGCAAGGTTCGCCCCTGGCATTATGGTAAATGCAGTTTCAGTTACTTGCTTGCTTCAAGAGTGTTCGAGTGTTTTGCCACAGTTGGCGCAGATAGTGCTGATCTCTAGACACATGTTTCTGGTTCTTTAACCGTCATCAGTAGAGATTACAGTCTTTCAAATTTGGGGTTTGCTGAGTAGGCTGCCAACATCTTTCTCAGGTCAGGTACCTCTCACAGGCATGCGGGTGTGACATCCACGAGCTCGTCAGCTCAATGACTCACGGGAGTACTATTAAACAGGAACAGGGGTGGGAGCACACCGCTTCACCTCCCAGCAAGGTTCGCCCCTGGCATTATGGTAAATGCAGTTTCAGTTACTTGCTTGCTTCAAGAGTGTTCGAGTGTTTCGCCACAGTTGGCGCAGATAGTGCTGATCTCTAGACATGTGTTTCTGGTTCTTTAACCGTCATCAGTAGAGATTACAGTCTTTCAAATTTGGGGTTTGCTGAGTAGGCTGCCAACATCTTTCTCAGGCCAGGTACCTATCACAGGCATGCGGGTGCTTCATCCACGAGCTCGTCAGCTCAATGACTCACGGGAGTACTATTAAACAGGAACAGGGGTGGGAGCACACCGCTTCACCTCCCAGCAAGGTTCGCCCCTGGCATTATGGTAAATGCAGTTTCAGTTACTTGCTTGCTTCAAGAGTGTTCGAGTGTTTCGCCACAGTTGGCACAGATAGTGCTGATCTCTAGACACGTGTTTCTGGTTCTTTAACCGTCATCAGTAGAGATTACAGTCTTTCAAATTTGGGGTTTGCTGAGTAGGCTGCCAACATCTTTCTCAGGTCAGGTACCTCTCACAGGCATGCGGGTGCTTCATCCACGAGCTCGTCAGCTCAATGACTCACGGGAGTACTATTAAACAGGAACAGGGGTGGGAGCACACCGCTTCACCTACCAGCAAGGTTCGCCCCTGGCATTATGGTAAATGCAGTTTCAGTTACTTGCTTGCTTCAAGAGTGTTCGAGTGTTTCGCCACAGTTGGCGCAGATAGTGCTGATCTCTAGACACGTGTTTCTGGTTCTTTAACCGTCATCAGTAGAGATTACAGTCTTTCAAATTTGGGGTTTGCTGAGTAGGCTGCCAACATCTTTCTCAGGTCAGGTACCTCTCACAGGCATGCGGGTGCTTCATCCACAAGCTCGTCAGCTCAATGACTCACGGGAGTACTATTAAACAGGAACAGGGGTGGGAGCACACCGCTTCACCTCCCAGCAAGGTTCGCCCCTGGCATTATGGTAAATGCAGTTTCAGTTACTTGCTTGCTTCAAGAGTGTTCGAGTGTTTCGCCACAGTTGGCGCAGATAGTGCTGATCTCTAGACACGTGTTTCTGGTTCTTTAACCGTCATCAGTAGAGATTACAGTCTTTCAAATTTGGGGTTTGCTGAGTAGGCTGCCAACATCTTTCTCAGGTCAGGTACCTCTCACAGGCATGCGGGTGCTTCAGCCACAAGCTCATCAGCTCAATGACTCACGGGAGTACTATTAAACAGGATGTGCACGATGAGGTAGCACTGAGCATCTGCCTAGCAGAAACTAGAAAATGGATCACATAATAATAATATTCCAACGTAAACTAAAGGTAACTTACCTCTGAGTGTGAGCAGCATGGTATTCGGAAAAAAACTGTTAGCATTGTAGAACACAATGACAACAAATAATAATTAAAACTCATGAGCCCCGGAATCTCGATGCCGAGCAGGTCCTATTCTGTCGTGTAGTTCCTATAGTACCCCTGCAGGACCTGCGCGTTTGGATAACATTTACTGCGGGCTTGGTGGCAGACTAACTCTGAGCACCCCCACCGTATATGTTAGCCTGGATTGCATTAGCTAGCTCGCAGTGCCACTAGTGTCTCCTCTTATCGGGGAGAGATTAGTTTCTGGCAACCTTAGAACATGACAACCCTGATTCCCTCAGAATCGTGGAAACAATGTACTACCTTTCGCTCAGTCACTCGTGCTCACTTATTCGGTTTGTCTCAGAGAGTTACACAGAATAAACAGTCGGGCGTTTCAATAAGTATTTATTGAACAGTTGTTATTCTAGTGTAAAATATATGTGCTGCGGTAACCAGCATACAATAGCAGAGATATATTATCAGCAGTACGATAAAAGCAAAGGGATAGAACAGTTCTACCATATTGCGATAATCATGAATGCATACATGAATATAAAAGCATTATGCAAAGTGTGCGTACTCCTACGATGCCTAACTAGATGTACCTGAGTGTACCTAGCATATGTGTAGGTCTAAAGCCTAAGAGCCAAGAATCCTTCTAGGATGTAGTCGAACCCCCATACCTGAATAGGGAGAGTGTGGGACTCCGTCCTGGTCTCGAGTTGGACACCCCGTCAGGGCTGTGTCAGACCACTGTCAGCTGGAACGACTGCATGCAGGAGCCTCAGTGTCTCTGGTCAGTGTGTCAGCATGGAAGTCTCGGTTCCCTCTGTCTTACCGGGGCAAGATGTGGTGTATTTATACCCTAAAGAGTCTCGGTCCTCAGTATGGTTTGTATTGGACATGAGGAAGACGTCAGGGGTGAACTTTGTACATACATATTATGCACGTGGTGTATTCCTAGAAAGCCATGCATAATTAATGAGTACAGTGTGGGCCTGTGTTTGGAAAAACCCTGCTGTATTAAAAAACCACAGGATAGATAACGTTCAGCCCTCAGAGCTCGTTGTGTACTAGCTGGGACCAATGTAGGTGAAAGATCATGCCTATATAAGGAATCATGACTATAATAGGACATGTACAGTTATGACCATAATTGGGCATATGCGGCTATGACCATAAAAGGGCAAGTATGAATATGACCATATTAGGGTAAATATGAATACGTCCATTTTAGGGCATGTACAATGGGTCTACATTAGGGCCTCTATGCGAGATATAACAATTCGGGGTCCAAAATATCCACCAAGTGGTGCATCAGATGCTGGACGGTGTGCCGAACCTGGCTGGTGTGCCGCATGCACCGAAGCACCTTCCCCCAGCTCAATCGACACTCCTGCAGGGGATATCCGCTGCTGGGCCTGCCACCCACTACCAGCATGGAGGGGAGGTGGCACTGCACAAAAAAACTGAGTGCTGCCACTTCCTCCTCGCTAAAGATCACCCGGAGCTGCACACCTGGGCGGCAGTTCTGGCTGCAACGAAGCCATCCTCCCTCTGCCATGGCGCTGGGTGGGTAAGAAAAAAGGAAAAGGAAGAGAAAGAAGAAATAAGGAAGTAAGGGGAAATAAACAAATACAAAAAGTCATGAAAAACTATTCCAAAAAACATAAAATTCACAAACACACACACTAATATAAATAAAAGTGACGAGTAGATAAGTTTTCAAATAGGGAGGATTGAAGAGTTTAAGAGGGATTAAAAACAAAATATGCCCAGCACCATAATAGAGAGTAAAAAAACTAGATGGCCGCACCCATGTGAACTGCGTGGTGTCATTTGCGTGTGATTTCCAACGCGAGGACGCACATGAGAGCTGCGTAGTGCCATTCACGCGCGATTTGCAATGCGAGGAAGCACTCCGCGTTACACATGGCACAGCATACAGGTGCCTTGCAAACTCCTCCCACATGCAGAACTATGCGTAGCATGGTG
This sequence comes from Calotriton arnoldi, assembly GCA_963921515.1. Taxonomy (NCBI): domain Eukaryota; kingdom Metazoa; phylum Chordata; class Amphibia; order Caudata; family Salamandridae; genus Calotriton; species Calotriton arnoldi. Next base: position 53,529 of record CAWUFW010016858.1, read on the forward strand.
GAGTTTTTTAGCCCATTCGCAGAGTTCCGCGTAGCAGAACTCCACCCAGGCCTAACACTGATGCATACACTGACACAGCCAGGCATACACTGATGGAGACACTGATATACCTAGACATACAGCAATGTAGAAACTGACACACCCAGACAAACACTAATGCATGCTATAATACACTCAGGCATACACTGATACACACACTGACACACCCACTCTCGCACCGATACAGTCACAGACACATTAAAAAGACAGAGTTAGCTCTTTGTTTGACCAGATGGTGGTTCTAATAAGAACCGTGTTTTTTTTAAAGGGTTTTTAAAAATGTTCTCTTCTTTTAGTTTTTTTAAAAATAAAAAGTGATCAGGATAGTAAAAAGGGTAGGGATGCGGAAATGCAAAGAAGCAACTGGCTTCATTCTTCAAAAAACATTATGTGGTCACTGGAAGCAAAAACATAAAAACTAGCAGTGAGGCATCTCACCCACAGAAGACATTTTTACAGCAACAGGTATGTGGCATTTCACACAGTGAATAACCATGTCACTAAATTCTTTACAGGCAGCTGGCATTGTAATGACTGCAGCTGATGATGGTTCTCCCAAGGCTGCTGTACAGGTCAACTGTCCTGCTGCACATACTTTCTCCCCCATCATCCAGTTGTAGACCTGTTCGTGAATTGTTTTTAGGTGCTTCCAAATGGAACTTGTCCCATGTGAATACTTCTTTACAGTGTCTCTGGATAACTGCTTGCCGCACATATTGCACTGCACACATTTTGCTGTTGCCTTCTTTTCCCCTGAAGGTATAGTAAAGTGCTTCCCGACATCACTCTTTTAGGTGTCTTCATCGTCAACAGGTTGTGGATGCTCATCCTGGACAGAAGATGTAGCTTCAGCTATTGTGTAAAAGAAGAGCACCAAGGAGTTGGCCTAACGGCTAGGGCGGTCGGCCTCGCATCTGGGGAACCGGGTTCGAGTCTCGGCAATGACGCTGAACATCCTGTGATTCTGGGCAAATCACTTAATCTCCCCATGCCTAACAAAAATGATGAATGTGTCCTCATGTAACGCAACTGGTGCTATGTAAAGCGCTCTGATACCCAATACCGGGTCAAGTTCACGCTATATAAAACTCTGTAAAAAGAAAATGGTTGTCAATCCTCCTTCTACCGACTTCACTGGAGAAGTAACTGGTTTTGGGTGTGGTTTTGCATGGGTGGGGTCATCATATATCCAATCAGAAGACAAGGACTGGGTGTGGTTTCGAGCGAATTCGTGAATCCAACATGTAGAATAGCAGATTCGCAAAAGTGATAAAATGGGTACAGATATAAGGTGGTTTATATATACTTGTAATTATGTACTGACTGATGTCATTAATGACAATGTAGTGGGGTACATTTTTAAAATTATTTATCAAATTTTCTGAGAATCTGCAGTATCGGACTCGTGGATTCATTTCAATGACATGTTCGGGATTAAAAACCATAGTGTATTAGTCCAGTCTATACTTTTGGACCCGCGGAGGTACTGCAGTACTCAAAAGATTAAAAAATAATAATAATAAATTGTTTAATAACATTAATGAAAACTTTCTATGTTTTACATTAACTACATATGTAAGTTTTATGTTTTTAAACGTATATTTATAAACTATAGAATGTCTGCAGTTAATAAAATCTAAATTAAAAATCAAAATAAATTGTAGTACACAGTATTTAGGATACACCTTATAAATTAAATAAAACAACTAAACATTACACTTTAGAAATAGAAGTTGAAAAACCTTAGAAATTCACTGAAAAAAAACAAAGTCTACAGGGACGTTATAGTTAGGAAATAGAATTTAAAAAACCTCAGAAATTCATTTTAAAAACTAAAGGTTACAGGGATGTTATAGTTAGGCTCAGCTTTCACTCATTTAAAACATTGAAATTTAGCAGTTATAGTGACCTGAGCTAACTATAACTTATGCCACCACAATGCACTGCTTATGACCTCACATATTACATCACTCATGGTCAGTGTCATCTCAAATTACATAATTCACAGAACCACTCACACACTGACACCCACCCATACAACCTCACATACACCCACTCATACACTCATAGAACCACTCACACACCCACTCACTCATCTGCAGAGCCACTCACACACCCACTCAATCACACATGGAGACACTCACACAGCCTCTTATGTACCCATTTACCTACTCACACAGTCACTCACTGAGCCACTCATTCACGTATACAGCCACTCACACATTCACTAACCAATGCAGCTACTCACACACCCAGTCACTCACCCATATAGCCTCTCAACAGAGCAACTCACAAACCCACACAACCACATACATATCCATTCACACATCTATAATAGCATGCATACGTCTACTCACTCACCCATACAGCCACTCCCATCCCACTCAATTAACCATACAGCCACTCACACACCCACTCACCCACCCATAAAGTCACTAATGCAACCACTCACTCACACAGCCACTCACTCACCCATACAGCCACTCACTCACACACCCACACAACCTCACACACCTACTCGCACACCAATACAACCACTCACAAACCCATTCACAGACCTATACAGCCACTCACATACTGACTGACAAATCTATACAGCCACTCATGAACCCACTGACAAAGCCATACACATACTCACCCACCTATAGAGCCACTCAGACACCCACTCACACATTGATACAGACAGTCACTCAGATGACATATGTTAGAAATAGTATCACTTATCAGTAGTACTGAAAGAACAGTAATTTAACTTATGCAGTAACATAGTATATATATTTAAGTCTCAGAAAAGTTTACAAAACACATACACTCACTGGAGTATGTCATGAGTGATGTCATTTGAGATGTCACTGACCATGTCATGAGTGATGTAATATGTGAGGTCTTAAGCAGTACATTGCGGGGCGTAAGTTATAGTTATCTCAGGTAACTATACCCGCTGAATTGCAATGGTTTTGTACAAGTGAAATCTCAGCCCAACTAAAATGTCCCTGTAACCTTTGTTTTTTCCAGTAAATTTCCAAGGTTTTTTAAATTCCGTTTCCTAACTAAAACATCCCTGTAATCTTTGTTTTTTTCTGTAAATATATATTTAACAATTGTTGGGCATTAGGAAAATTGCCCAGCACTAAATTCTCAGTTTACTGATCCCCATCAGTGTGGTAATTACAATACATAAATAATAATACTGAGAAATTACCAATATCAAACAAAAAACAATATATATTCTTTTGATTGTTTCTTTAGTCTTTCTTTATTTGATCACTGGGTGAATTTCTTTATACAGCAAATACAGCCTTACAGCGAACACGTATTTCACGCACTCTGCGCTTCTTCTGGGTTGTTACAAACATAAAGAGTGTGAATCAATATCATTTTAAATTATAGCATATAAACAATTTATTATACATGCTACAACCTAAAAACATACTTGAAAGGAACTTCTAAAATGCACCAGTTACATCAAAATTATTAGCCATCAAACAAAACAATGATTTCTAAAAAACAATCCTAATATTAAGCGGGTCTTTTCTTGATGCAATGATATTGAACTTCTCCATCAGTACTACGAAATTGCATATCACACATATACCTTATTGTACACCAGTTCTATTAGCAAAAAAAAACCCTCTCCAGGGTAGCAGTACTATAGCTCTATTCTCTTTATATCAGCAGCAGTAGCCCCTGTATAGCTTGGTTATCTGGTTGTGAAATGTATTTTCTGTTATGTTAAATCATAAATTGAAAGTCAATTACCTTTTGTGAATGGCTTTCTTTTCAAGCGCCACATCCAAGAAAAAAATGAAAAAATATGTTCTGAATTTGAAATGTGACAATCTTTCCGATTGCTTTCTGTAAGTAATAAATAACTATTATACTTCCTCACGAATTATATCCTAAACGACTCAATATCATCAACTGGAGATGTTGAGAACTTACTTAGATATGAGGTTACTAACAGATCCTTGTTATAGCTAGATCCTTTCGACATATGTTCATATGTTAATGATCAGCATCGTCATAGTTGTCTCTATATTCATAGAAATTACCAATTGGAATACATAACAATTTCGCACCTAAGTGTTTCTGTCCAGTTGATATTTCCCCATTCTTATTGTTCCCCTGATTCCATATAAGAAGCCCTTTGTCTCACCTTCTTTAGTTAAGATTTGTTCAAACGATGTATCCCAGCATGCATTTGCTTTAAGTCTCTGTCCTTGTCCATGCATTCCACAGGATACTGTAAAAGAACAATGAATACATTCCAATTTCCTGTCTCTGTAGCTCAACTATCAGTTTACATACCTTGTAAAATTATACCCTAATGTTAATTTCTATATACTGCTATGGAGGCAGACCGCCTCTATTTCTTGTTTGCACCACTTTCCGTGGTCTCTGAATTTACTACTGCAAATGTATAACTAGATTTGTAGTTATGCCTCATATTGCATCCTTGGTTTTATTATACCGGCACACATGTAGCTGCCGCTTGTGAAGATTCTTATTCACTATCCTTCAACAATGCTTCCGTACATGAAAAATTCTAATTACTTGAATATAAGACTAAATTACTTGAAAGGTAACTTAACACAGCTACCCTCAAACATTCTGCAAGCCACGTTTCAATTACGATATCTGTTAGTACAAAGCCATTCTTAACAGACAAATGCCTTACTTCGATTAAAGCTGCAAGATTTTTGTAAGCTATATACTAGATCGGAACGCTGTTTCTGGCGTTTCGTATCGTGACATAGCTCCTCACCACGTTACTTCTTCAGCACGACTTCCCTCTTGCTCAATTCTGGTTGTACTATGGTGCAAAGCACCTCCCTTTTTAAAGTGTGCCAATTAAGTAATTGAACCCACCTGCTGTAAGAGCGTCAGTTTTCAAAATTAAAACTAGCAACTATATTTAATGGCTTAACCTGGGGCATGATGGGATAAATAGATTTGCAGCAAGCACAACAAATTAATTGTTATTGACACTGACTTCTTTTTTGAAACGTGAACGTTTTTTGTTACGTAAGAATCCTGCATTATTCATTGCGAATTGAGATTCAAAAAGTATATTTATAAAAACACACATGGGGCAGATTTACAAGAAACTGATGCATCTGTAGAGATGCGTCAGTTTCCCTGCACCAGCCTGCGATACCCTTGCGCCACCATGGATGCGCCATATTTACAATACGGCACACCATGGGGCAAGGATTGAGAGATTCGTCAGAAATTCTGACGCATCTGTTGGCCCAAAAGTCCCACATTGCTGGAGTTGTGTCGCAAGCACGACGCAACTCCAGCAATGCATGCTGAGGCCTATTCTCCCTACACTGCGTCACTCCTTACGCTTGCTTCAAGCATGCGTAAGGTTTTGACGCAGTGGCGTCCTAGAAGTGGCGCAGTGAAATCTTGTAGATTTCACTGCTTCACTTCTATGAGGATTTCCTGCATGGGAACGCCCACCCTGCATACATTATACCTGACGCAGGTATAATGTGATGCAGGGATTTACAACAGGACGCATCTCCATAGATGCATCACGTTGTCAATTAGCCGCATTTTTTACGTCGCGGCTGCATCACAAAAGTGACGCAACGGCGGCGCAAAAGTGTCGCAAGGGGCTTGTAAATCTGCCCCAAACGTGTTTATATTTGTCGTCCTGGATTGAAACTGTGATTTCTCTTATACTACACCAATCTCTCCCTGCAACTTACCCTGCGCTACATGAATCTTTCGTCTGCCTTGCTCTTTTTACGTTGAAATGTGCACATAGTCCCTTTAAAAATATGTTAATTGTGTGATTGAACCCACATGCATTTGAAAGGTTGGTTTCCGAAGTTCAAACGAACAACTGCTGTTTATTGCAAATTCTGAGGCAAAAGGTGAAGGCCTTTTATTGTAAATATAATTTAAAAAAAGGTATACTTTCCTTTTTTATTCTTTGTGCTAATATCAAAGACACGAAAGACTTTTTAAGACAGATCAGAGACATAGACTGCAACTTGAATGTTGGGACTTGTTATTTAATTTGAAAGTTAGTGCGCCCTCGTTCTGAGGGCAACTTGGGTTCAAAATAACACACCAGTCCTGCTGTGAAGATTGCACCACCATGAGAATGGAACATGGGGCCACGGGGTTTTGAACTGTTCAAATCTGGAAGTGGCATTGCAGGTTTGGCAAGAAAATAAAAATAGAAATCTGGCTTTGCATCGAGAGACCCCCTGGAGTGCTGAAAACACTGTGAACTTATTCAAGTAAAACTGTGCACACCTAATGGAAGGTAAAAAGTATTTTAGACACTACAAGTCCCAACATGCAAGTTGAATTATATTACCTGAGAAGACCCACTGGAGGGCAATAATTGAAGTCATAAGCATGCAGAGAAAAGAGTGTTTCTAAAGTGCCCATGCAAAGTTTTGATGGAGACTAAGGACCAGCAGGGTCCGAAACGTGTCAGGCATGCAAATAATCAATATATATATACTGAAAAAACAAATTTAATGCTACATTATACTTAGGAAAATATTTTTCCTTTTTTCTGTACAAAACCAACTTAAACTACACAAACATTAGAAATTCTAAAGTGATAGTTATAACTTAGAGTTATAATTTCTTCCTTGATTAAAACATTCTATAACTCGTGCCTTCCCCATGCACAGGTTATACCCTTTCATATTCCATCACTTATACCACATTAAATCATAGCCTTTTATATACCATTACTTATACCATACTAAATCATAGCATTCATAGAAACACTCATGACTTCTAAAATTACATTATTTATGAGAACAGTGTGCATGGTAGAGGGCCGAGTTATAGGTAATGTAGTTTGGAGAATGTGAGTTGACAACACTGTGTATGGTTTTTTAATTGAATTTCAATATGTTTTTATCAAAATCTGTTTCAAATTGTAGAGTGGAGAATTGTGAAGTGGAGTTTTGTTGAGTGCAGTGTCATCAAGTTGAGTGTCGCGGAGTAGAGTGCCGTAGAGTGGCATAGAGTGGAGCACAGTTTTACAGACTGGAGCGACATAGAGTGGAGTACAGTGGAGGAGAGTGTCGCAGAGTGGAATGCCATCGAATGGAGTGTTGTAGAGAGAAGGAGAGTATCGTAGAGTGTAGTTTTGTAGAGTGAAGTGTTGTAGAGTGGCATGTCATAGAGTGGAGTGTCATAGATTGTCCTGGAATGGAGTACAGTTGCATACAGTAGAGGGTATACAGTGGAGTACAGTGTTCTAGGGTGGAGTGGCTTAGGTGGAGTGGCATGTCCTATAGTGTAGTGGCACAGAGTGGAGTGTCATAGACTGGAGTGTCATACAGTGGAGTGTCATTCAGTGGAGTGTCGTTGAGTGGAATGTCTTGTAGTGTTGTTCAGTTGAGTGTCATTGAGTAGAGTTTCGTAGAGTGGCACAGAGTAGAGTAGAGTGTTATAGACTAGAGTGGCATAGAGCAGAGTGTAGTGGTGTAGAATGCAGTGCCGTAGAGTGGCATGTCATAGAGTGGAGTGTTGTAGAGTTTAGTAGATTTGAGTATAGTGATGTAGAGTGGAGGGGCATATAGTGGAGTAGAGTCTTCTAGAGAGGAGCGACATAGAGTGGAGTGGCATTTTATAACGTACAGAGGAGTAGAATAGAGTGGAGTGGAGTGTCATACAGTAGAGTGTCATACAGTGGAGTGTCACACAGTGGAGTGACGAAGAGTAGAGTGTCGGACAGTGGAGTGTTGTTGAGTGGAGTGTCGTTGAATAGAGTGTTGTTTAGTGGCATATAGTGGAGTACAGTGTTGTAGAGTAGAGTGGCATAGAGTGGAGTAGAGTGAAGCACAGAGTCGTTGAGTGGAGTGTTGTCAAGTGAAATGTCATAGAATAGAGTGCAGGAGAGTGTCCTACAGTGCAGTGTCATAGAGTAAAGTGTCATAGAGAGGAGTGTTGTACAAGGGAATGTCATAGACTGGAGTAGCATAGAGTGGAGTACAGTGTTGGAGAGAGGAGTATCGTAGAGTGGATTAGAGTGTCATAGAGTGTGTTAGAGTGGAGTGGAATAGAGTGTTGTGGAGCGGAGTGGCATAGAGTGGTGTAGAGTGGAGTAGTGCAGTACAGAGAAGAAAATTGGAGTAGCCTGTCTTAGAGTACAGTTGACTAAAGTGACATGGAGTAGCATAGAGTGAGTTGCATAGAGTGTCGTAGAGGAGAGTACAGTGTCATAGAGTGCCATAGAGTGGAGAAAAGTATTGTACAGTGGCATAGAGTGCTGTAGAGTGTTCTAGAGTGGAGTTGCATTGAGTGGAGTACAGTGTTGTAGAGTGGGGGGAGTAGGGTGCCAAACAGTGGAGTAGAGTGGCTTGTCATCGAGTGGAGTGCCGTTGAGTAGAGTGTCGTAGAGTGGCATAGAGTGGAGTACAGTGTTGTAGAGTGGGGAGGCATACAGTGGTGTAGAGTGGAGTAGAGTGGGGTAGAGTGGAGAGTTTTTTTTTTGTCCTCATTAGCCTCAGATTCACCGTCCACAGAACCTCCATCCGAGAACCATCCCCTTATGCCGGGAAAGGAGCATCTGATACTTCCCCACTTGAACAAAACCCTGCCAGTTGCACTTCAATGCATTTTCCCTTACATTCGACTCTCCCAGCTGAACACCCAAAAAGAACGAGACCGAAAGGGGAGGACGAAACGAGTGGGAGTGGCATGTGCTTAAACTGAGATCTGGTTAGGCTTAATCATTGGACAGTCCCTTCCAGTCCTTATCCCTATCCCTACCTCTCCAACCATTTCGCCATCGGGAGCCAGAAAGCATATCTCTTCCTTTCTAAGGAGACTGCATCCAACTTAAATATGTATTCCAAGGATGCCCTCCACTCCATATACGTGGGAGGGTTCATGCTAGTCCATTTCTTGCATAGCTCTCTACGTGCCAGCAACACTGCATAAAAGATTAATTTTTGCTTATCTTTGTCGTATTCGCTCACTTCCTGGGCCACACCAAAGAAAACGAGGAGAGGGCTTACCTGAAACTTTATCTTCAAGATAGTTGCGTCTAACGCTTTAACTGCTAAAGGAGCCTTGTTTACTATAGCCAAATCTATTGCCCCTATAAGGGAATAAGTGAGCTCATGCAGTGTCCTTCCTTGCATAAAACCCTTCTGGTCGTCATGCACCAGGTCCCCCATAACTCCATTAAGCCTTTCTGCTAAAATTTGTGAGAAAATGTTATAGTCACTATTCAAAAGTGACACCGGCCTGTATGAATCGCAGCTATTTTTGCTCTTACCAGGTTTGAAAATGAGGGAAATTGTGGCTTCTGACCATGACTCTGGTTGAGGCGCTCCTCCATAAAGATCTCATTGAACAACTTAGTTAGGATGGTGTCAATATATCTGCTAGTGCACTATACAGTTCTAAAGGTAGACTATCTGGGCCGAGAGCTTACCCCCGTTTACCCTTTTTCAATGCTTGCTCCACTTCCCCTTCCTGGATTTCAGCATTCAAAATCAAAGTTTTTTCATCCTCCAAAGCGTCTACCAAACCCCGACTCAACCAATTGTCCCTCTCTTCTTCTGATGTCACTAGATCCTCTTCATACAGTTTTTTAAAAGTGACTATAAAAGGCCCCCTCAACCTCTTTTCTATTTGTTAGAACCCTCCCAGTCCTCTGGCCCTTTATTTCCTGTATTAGGTTCTTTACCTGATCCTTCTTAATCTGCCAGGCTAGTAACTTCCCACAGTTTTCCCCATACTCAAAATGCCTTAATTTACTTGTTTCCCATCTCTCCCTTACCCTCTTGTCGAGGATGGAAGCAAGTTTGAGTTTCAAATCCAACAATTCGGGCTGTCTGGATTCTGTCTGTTTACTGCTAACCAGGTCTTCTTCGACTGCTCTTATCTTCTTCTCCACCTCTCTAATTTCTTCCCGAAAGACTCTCCTCTTAACCGCTGCACAGCTTACCAATTTCCCCCTTAAATAAGCTTTGTAATAGTCCCACACCACTCCAGCGAGGGCCGAGCCCCAATTAAACTGAAAAAATTCAACAGTCTCTTCTTTCAGTCGCTTCACTACTGCCTGATCCAGCATCAAAGTACGATCCATAGTCCACCTAGACTGATTGGGAATACCATGTGCTGTAGGCTTAAGCCTACAGCCATACCACCCTGAAAAAACGTGATCTCGTCTGATCTCAGAAGTTAAGCAGGGTTGGGCCTTGTTAGTACCTGGGAGGGGTAGAGTAGAGAGTTGTACAATGGAGAAGAGTGTTGTAGAGTGGTGTGTCATAGAGTGGAGTGTTTTAGTGTCTTAGAGTATAGGGACATAGAGTGGAGTGGCGCATAGTGTAGTGGCATGTTGTAGAGTGGAGTGGCATGGCATGGAGTGCGCTAGAGTGGAGTGCCGTAGAGTGAAGTGCTGTGTCATAGAGTTAAGTGGCATTTCGTAGAGTGGAGTGGTGTGTCGTACAATGTCATAAAGTATAGTAGAGTGGCATAGAGTGGAGTAGAGTGCTGTAGAGTGCACTGGCATAGAGTGGAGTGGTGTATTGTAGAGTAGATTGGAGTGGTATGTCATAGAGTGGCATGTCGTACAGTGTCACAGAGTGGAGTAGATTGGCGTCAAATGTTGGGGCATAGATTGAAGTAGAGTGATGTAGAGTGGAGTAAGAGTGGAGTGGCATCTTGCTGAGTGGCGTGTCATAGAGTGGTATGCTGTACAGTGTGATAGCGTGCAGTGGTGTACAGTGGAGTATTGAAGTGGAGTACTGTGTCATAGAGTGGCATAGAGTGGAGTAGAGTGTTGCAAAGTGGAGGGCGTAGAGTGGAGTAGAATAGAATGACAGAGTAGAGAGGAGTGCAGTAGAGTGGAGTGGTGTGTCATAGAGGAGAGTGGAGTGGTGTGTCATAGAGAAGCATGTCATACATTGTCTTAGAGTGGAGGGGAGGGGCATAGAATGGGGTACAGTGTTGTAAAGTGGAGTGGCATACAGTAGAATGCCGTAGAGTACAGTGGTGTAGAGTAGAGTGGCATAGAGTGGCATTGTGCGGATTGGAGTGGTATGGTGTACCGTAGAGTGGCATAGAGTGGAGCTGCATAAAGTGGAGTGGAATAGAGTGGCATGGAACAGCATAGAGTAGAGTGGAGTGGCGTAGAGTGCAGTGGCATAGAGGGCAGTGGTATAGAGTAGAGTGGTGCAGAGTAGAGTGCAATGGTGTTGAGTGCAGTGGAATCAAGTAAAATGGACTACAGTAGAGTGGCATAGAGTGTAGTGGTGTTGACGGCATTTGTATAGAGTCCTGCATAATACAGTAGAGTGGCGTATGGTGCACTGGGTTACAGTGCAGTGGAGTAGAGTGATGTAGAGTGGAGTAGAGTGGCATACATTGCAGTGGTATAGAGTAGACTGGTGTACAGTGTAGTGGTGTATAGTGCAGTGGCATACAGTGCAGTGGCATTGAGTAGAGTGGTGCAACATAGAGTAGAGTGGAGTGCAGTGATATGCAGAGAGTGCAATGACATAGAGTGCAGTGGCATACAGTGTAGTGGCATACAGTAGAGTGGTACAGAGTAGAGTGTCACAGAGTGCAGTTTTGTAGAATGCAGTGGCGTAGAGTGCAGTGGGGCAAAGTAGAGTGCAGTTGTGTACAGTGAAGTGGCGTACAGTAGAGTGCAATGATGTAGAGTGCAGTGGCATACAGTATAGTGGTGTACAGTAGTGTGGTACAGAGTAGAGTGGCACAGAATGTGGTGAGGTAGAGTGCAGTGGCATACAGTAAAGTGTAGTAGAGTAGATTAGTGCAACGTGTCATAAAGTTGCATATAGTGGAGCACAGTGTTGTAGAGTGAAGTGGCATAGAGTGAAGTAGAGTGGAGTAGAGTGTTGTAGAGTGAAGCGTCGTTGAGTGGAATGTTGTACAGTGGAGGAGAGTGTCGTAGATTGTATTGTCATAGAGTTTGGTGTAGTAAAGTGTCTTACAGTGGAGGGGCGTAGAGTGGAGTGGCGTATAGTGTAGCAGCATGTCATAGATTGGAGTGGAGTGGCATGTCGTGGAGTGGTGTGGAGTGTGTTAGAGTGAAGGGTTGTAGAGTGGAGTAGCATGTTATAGAGTGGAGTGCCGTGTCATTGATTGGAATGTGTCATAGAGTGGAATCGAGTGGTATGTTGTACAGTGTTGTAGGGTGGAGTAGAGTGGCGTAGAGTGTAGGGGCACAGAGTGGAGTAGAGTGTTGTAGAGCACAGTGGCATAGACTGGAGTGGCATGTTGTAGAGTAGAGTGGAGTGCCGTGTCATAGAGTGGCATGTCATACAGTGGAGTAGATTGGCATTGAGTGGAGGGGTATAGAGTGAAGTACAGTGTTGTAGAGTGGAGTGGCATAGAGTGGAGTGGAGTTGCGTGTAGTAGAGTGGAATGGCATGTCATAGAGTGGCATGTTGAACAGTTTGTTAGAGTGGAATGACATAGAGTGGAGTAGAGTAGAGTTGTGGCATGCAGTGGAGTAGAGTGGAGTAGTGTGTCATAAAGTACAGTGGAGTAAAGCGGAGTGACATAGAACGAATTGCGTAGAGTGTCATAAAGTGGAGTACAGTGTTGTAGAGTGGCCTAGAGTGGAGCAGAGTGTCTTAGAATAGAGGGGCATAGAGTGGAGTAGAGTAGAGTGGTATAGAGTAGAGTGGAATGCAATAGAGTAGAGTAGCATGCCATAGAGTATAGTGGTGTGGTGTGTCATAGAGTGGCATGTCGTACAGTGTATTAGAGTGGAGGGGCATAGAGTGGGGCACAGTGGAGTGGTGCACAGTGGAATGCCATAGAGTACAGTGGCATACAGTAAAGTGGCACTGTGTGGAATGGAGTGGGGTGGAGTGACGTAGAGTGGCACTGTGTGGATTGGAGTGGCATGGTGTACAGTAGAGTAGCACAGAATGGAGTGGCACAGAGTGGCATCAGATGACATAGAGTGGCCTAGAGTAGAGTTGAGTGGTGTACAGTAGTGTCGAGTGGCATACAGTGCAGTGGCATAGGGTAGAATGGTACAGAGTAGAGTGCAATGGCTTGGAGTGCAGTGGCATTGAGCAGAGTGTTGTACAGTAGAGTAGAGTAGAGTGGTTTAGAGTGCAGTGGTGTAGACTGCATTGGCATAGAGTCCTGCAGAGTACAGTAGAGTGGTGTATAGTTCACTGGGCTACAGCACAGTGGAATAGGGTGGTGTCGAGTAGACTGGCGTACAGTGTAGTGCATAGAGTAGACTGATGTACAGTGTGGTGGCATAGGGTGCAGTGGCATAGAGTTGAGTGGTGCAAAGTAGAGGAGAAAGGTGTGGTGTGCAGTGGCATACAGTTGAGGGCAATAGCATTGACTGCAGTGTTGTACAGTGTAGTGGCATAGAGTAGAGTGGTGCAGGGTAGAGTGTTGTAGAGTGCAGTCATGTAGAGTGCAGTGGCTTGACTACTGCTAGAGCACAATGGGGTCCATTTGCCAAACCCAGCTGGCCACTTCTGCTTGGACCATCTTCTTGGATAATCGTATTAAAGAGGCCATTTTATAGAAACCAAAGGTAGCTTGAGAATTCAAGATTACAAATGGTTCCTCCTTTCAAATATTTCCAAATATGACACTGCACAGAGAAGTAAGGCTAAGCGGCACATAGTGGCCGAATTATAAAAGAATGGAGCTCAAGCCCAAAATTTGCAATGGGCCAGGCTTCAGGTGTTATGAAAGGGGAAATTTTATTTGTAATCAGCTCAGTGAAGCGCTGTCTCTCCTAAAACAAATTAAAAAGTTAAAGAAGTTAGCAAAAATAGACTAACTCAGGTGCATTTCAAAAACATGGAAGTAATTACGCAATAAATTGAGACTTTTGGATTATTGGGGAAATAAGCTTGTGATTGCCACCCCCGTAATATTTGTGAATAAACAATAAAGACGCATGACGAATATTATAACTTGTACACAGATAATTAATCAGGTACGAAAGGAGCTGTTTTGTGTATTGTAGAGTTTTTAAGTAGCTTGAACCAGCTATCCTTCAACTTTCCATAATGCTTAGGAACGTAATCAAGTTGAAAGACAACAAGGATGATGAGTGGGTCTCAACCCTCTACTATCCAGCTAGTGAAAATAGAAGGAGGGGAATGGGAGAAAGGAGGAAGGCATTGGGCATGGGGGGCAGTGTGAAAAAAGCAGTTGGACAGGAAGATTGCAAAGAGAGAGTTAAAGACTAAAAGGCTGATTTAGAGTTTGGCGGAGAGGGTACTCATCACAACAGCCACGGTGTACCCTCTCTGCCAAATTGAAGGTTCGTCCACCTGATTTACAGGCGACAGAGCCTACTCCTCCCCATAGCTGACATACTCCTCCAACGGTTTGACAGAGTAAGGGCCATCGAAGGTTTGGCCATTCGAATGCCTGCTTGATTTAGAGTAGGTGGTCGAATAGCTAGTTTTTACTAACCCTTACTGTCATGAAAAAGCCTGACGGTAAGGGACAGCAAAAATGTCTAAATTACCCCCACAGCATGGGAGAAACCTCCCATGATGGGGGGAGTCTTGAGATACAAAAACAAGTCAAAAGTTTGATGTGAGGCCGTCATTTTTGACATAGCCATCTGTCAAACTTTTAACTTATTGACAGGAACCGTTGTGACAGCGGTTCCTGTCCATGACTAGTGTTGTCCACTAGGTTGGCGGAAAACTCTAAATTCGGAATGCGCATACTCTGCTGGGGTGACAGAGTATTTTACTCCGTAGCCCTGGCAGAGTAAATACCCTACCCAAACACAAAAACATGCTCAAGGTAAGGAGTAGAATATTAGACAGAGTTATATTTTCTTGCTTTATAAGAAGACTAAGTTAGTGTCAATCTTTCATTAAATGCAGATGCTACCTAACGCTAATGTAAAGGGATTCCAACCAGATATATTTTGCCTACAAGAAACCATGTTTTCTAGATGGGATTTTTTGAGATTATATTGCTCAAATCAGTCTCCTTAAATCAGAGGAGTGGCAATAATTATATTTAATCCAACACTCGCAGTTAGGTCGAGCTTGGTGGACACTAAGGGCCAATGTGCTGTGTTCGCAATCACTCTAGCATATACATGGTAAATGCCATCTGTTTAGTTGTATGGTACAAATGAAAATGATACCTTTTTGTTGAAAGTTCTGGTTTGGAGATCGGCCATATTGTCTCAAATGGTGATTGAAAAAGAGGGGGATATTCTTAAGAACGTGCGATAAACATCGCCAAAATAGGCTAACGCAATTTTTCATATCGCCGCCTATCGCGGGAAAATAACTCAGTGTCAACGCCCTATTCCCAACATGGCGGTAACATGCGATAGTTTCCTGATAACTCCTCAAATGTCCGAGATACAACTACCGCAACAGCGGTAAAAAAGGAAACCCGAACGCGAAAAAAGTTGTGATGGGCCCAACCGCGATAGAAAAATCAGCGACAAGCAGCGCCAGGCTTGCAATTCCCACGTCAGGCAGGAAAAATCACCATAAAAGTAGCAAAAAACAAAAACAAAAAAAAAACATAACAACTGCGAAGCACAATGGAGGCAGTCGGAGCAAGTACAGAGGACAACCCGAACCCCACAAGCCCCATGGAGGACCAGCCTGGGACCTCAGGGTCAGGGAAGGGCAAGGAGAAGAAGAGGAAGACACGGTTCAGTCTGCAGGAAAACAGGATCCTGATTACGGAGGTGATAGAACACCATCAACAACTGTTCGTCACCTCCACTGTGTCATTGGCAACAAAAAATGGAACATGGCAGTCCATCGTGGACAAGGTGAATGCAGTCGGAGTGCTGAGGAGGACAATGGACGAGGTCAAGAGGCGCTGGAATGATGTGAAGCGCAAAACCAAGCAGAAACTCGCAAACAACCGCAAAGCAGCAATGCAGACTGGGGGTGAGAGCCCTGCGCCACAGGAGGAGCTGGATGAGATGGAGGAAATGGTGTCCACAGTCATCAGTGTGGAGACGGTGGCAGGAGTCGGGAGACCGGACACTGCTCAACATGACCTGACACAACAGCAACAGGGTGAGTAACCACGAGGGACTGGGGGGACGGGGGGAGATGGGCACAATGGCACACATGCACAATGAAGTATAGCACACTGCACAACCACAATGACTCTGGATCATGTCCCTGATCTCCTTGCCATCCTGCAGCACACATAGAAACAGCAAGTAGTCCCCCGTCCACAATGTGCCCAGAGGGAGCCCTCCCCACACATCACCAATCTCACAACAAACACATGCACATGTGCTGAACCCAGCAAAGCTGCGGATCCGTGAGCCCCACTGACAATGCAAGTGACACTGCATGATGATGAGCATGTCTGCAGGCCACTCATCATGACATGTTGCACGCCACAACACCGAGGTGGCTGAGTGTGGTCCACATCCGGGAAGGAGCAGGTCACACACTGACACATCCACGTGCACAAACAACCCCTGATGGCAACAAGACATCTGCGGACAAACCATGCCCAAGAGTCCCAACTCCCACCAAGAGCCCAATTTACCTAAGTATGCAACATCTCAGCACTGCATAAGCACAGAAGTCAAAGGCACACCGCCTGAAAGGGAGAAGGCCAAGCAAAGTCTGAGCTGCAGGGGCGACTCTCCCACAATGCAGCACACACACAAGTATCAGAGCACATCAACATTGACAACAATGTGGTACAAACTGCAACACTTTCACAACAGAACAGAGGACACAACTGCTGCCGCTTGTGTGTAGAAACTGGCCAATCACATTTGGCATAGCAGGAAACTGTGACATGATAATGGACAAGTACAACCCCACATCCCTGATGGTGCACAAATGTCCACTGTCCCGCTTCAAATAGGCAGCTCCTCCTAAACAGTCACAATGTACATTGTCATGCAGTCTGTTTGGAAACTTGGCCAATGCGTGAACATACATGGAACACACTGTTAAACTGCATCTCCCCTTTTACATTGCAGAGGGAGAATCATCACCTCCTGCAGAGCAGACCGAACACCAGTCAGAGTGGCTCCAGCGATCTCAGCCGTGAGTTGAGACACATGCGGAGGCTCATGGAGGACTCGGTGCGGATGGAGGTGGAAAGGATGGCTGCCATGGCTGCACATCAGCGAGATGTGGCTGGGATCTTCCATGCCCTGCAGATCCTCATCATGGCATTGCTGCCACTAGGCCTGGCGCAGATGAATGCTGCTGCTCCTACACCATACACATCTCTGCCCCCTGATGTGTCAGTGCCCCACAGTGCGGCAGAAATTCCATCTCCGGCACCTGATGTGTCACTGCCACACAGTGCGGCCGACAATCCACCTCTGGCCCCTGATGTGTCAGTGCCACACAGTGCTGCAGCCGAAACACCAACACCCACAGGTGAGGCACATGAAACATCAGAGGACGAAGATGCGGATGAATCTGCCTTAGTGGTAAGGAGGAGGCGGTAGCATTCATCTCTGCCATATGGCCTGTTTCTGCTTGGTTCTGCCCTCTGCATTATCACCTTCCACTGTCCCCTGATACACTCTGCGGCACTCACCTTGGACCTCGACATGGACTGCCATATTCTGTTTGGTTACCAATGACACAGCAATCAGACTGCGGACTGAACTCTTCCTCTTCCGATGAACTTGTCCTTCCCTAATGGACTCTGGCTGGCCCTCCAATGTCAAGTGGGGTGTGCATGGCCCTGTACTACTCCAGCTGCAACACTCCACTGGATGTGAATAAAACATTCCAATTCACACAGATGTGTCATGTCTATGATCCTTCAAGTATGACAGTATGGATGAATGTAGGGTCACTGATTCCCCCTCACGTCCATTTTGCACATGTTGTGGGGCTTGGGTCACAGGGTGCAACATTGCCGATTGCGGTCCGGGTGGCGCAGACACTACAACGGAGACACACGCATTGGTTACTTCCTTATCCAGGCCAGAACTGAACCACGCCCAGAGCCCCGGGCTCATTGTTCACACCCCTACGCTGGACTGGCATACGCCAGCCCACTCCGCTTACGCTCCCAGGGGGTGACGACACAGCTACATGTCCCAGGTCTTCCCTGTAGTGATCTGCTGGTCACTGGTCTAGTTGTCAGCATGCCACAGCCACTCCCTGAGGGCTGTTTTACACCCACACCACACCCATCCAGCACAGGCATCACGGGACATGTGACCCTGCCAATAAAAGGGGCCCACCACAGCACATCCCCCACTGCCGGAGGTGACATGATGGCGTCCGCATCCACGGAACTCAATCATGAGGGGTCCGTGACTTGCGTTGCACAGAGTTAGTGGCACCCGATGGCCTGTGTCCGGCACTGGCCTACCGCCACGTGACGATGACTTGCGTTGCACTGAGTTAGTGGCACCAGATGGCCTGCGTCCGGCACGGACCTACCGCCATGTGGCGATGACTTGCGTTGCACTGAGTTAGGCCCACCTGAAGAGCTGAGCGGGTGTGCAGCCTGCGATGATGCGTTGGCCTCGATACGGCGTCCAGCAAATCAAGACTCGAATTGAATTGTGAGCCCTGCTGGACCGCAGTGTATGCGCAGGCAGCAGTCAGCACACACATGACTCTGCAGTGCAGTGCCGCAGGGTGCGCTGGGGGCCTGTGGCGCGGAATCCAGCGATCGGCTGAGGAGGTTGCACCGGCACGTGGAGGGCCCTCTTGGAGACACGCCGGTGGCAGCAGGTGAGCATTGAGGTCTGGGTGTGCAGGGGCGGGCAGTCATCGCTGGGCGGCGGACCGGTCTGGGGACCAGGGCTGGGGTGCAGCAGGCGCACAGGATCGTGCAGGCACCACCGGTCACGGCGGCGGCCTCGTGGCTGGGTGGGGGGCGCCACCCTGGCAGACACGACCCTGCATGCGCTGACGAGATGTGCGCGGGTTGGCTTGGGACGTAGTCACCTCGTCTCCAGTGTGAATACGGCTGTTGAATGTGGTCGGGCACGTGTGTGTAGGCCTATGGTCACGATATGGCGGACACAGAGACACACGCAGTAGTTACTGTGATGGCCATCCCGGAACTGGACCACGCCCAGGGCCCCGGGCTATTCAGTCGCGACATACGCCGGCCAAGGCCGCTCCGTTAAGGCTTACAGGGGGGGACCACATGGCTACATGTCCAAGGTCTTCCACACTGCCTTGGGTCACATGTTTGCGTCCACTGTCCACTACACTGCAAACACCAGCAGTAGATGTCCACATGGACATGTCTGTGCTCTGCATACTGCAGTCTGTCCAGCACATCTCCGCCACACTTGGCATTGTGTCCTTTCTTATTGCTGGGTCACTTGCCTCCTTCGTACAATCTTGGTTCCCACCTCTCTCCACATTCTGCAATTGTGTGGCAGAGGGGCTCTGCCTTTGTGGATGGTTTGTCTACATGTCTGGCCCCTGTTACCACGGTTACTTGTGTTGTCGTGTCCGGTAGTTGGACATGTTGGTTGGCATGTTGTATGTGATTTTGTTACTTGTGCTCTCCCACAGTTGTGAGTTGTGTGATTGTGGAGTTGAGGTGTATGGTGTGTTCAGTTAGTACTTACCAATGAGCAGTGCATTGCAATGGGTGCCATCCTGGAAGCGCTGGTTGATGATGGACTGTCGGAAGATGTATGTATCATGCACACTGCCTGTGAAGTTGGCGACGACATTGGTGAACTGTCCCCGGTGGTCCACTATTGCCTGCACATTGATGGAATGCGTGTGCTTTCTGTGGCGGTAATTGTGTGCAGGGTCGGCAGGGGGCACAAGTGGTACATGTGTACAGTCAATTGCCCCCGACATGTGCGGTAAGGCAGCTATGGCGTAATTCCCTTGCATGGTCTCCAGCTGTTCATGCACAGCGTGGGGGAAGTGAAGGTGCAGGGGTATCAAGATGATACAAACCGTGATGTTTATAGGTATGATGAATCCTGCATGATGAGACCGTAACAGATGTTTGTGTGGTCGTAACCTTCCTTTTCTTTCCTGCGGAGGTTACGAGCACACAGACTTCTGTTACAGTATGTTTGGACTGGATTCATCATACTTGTATGCATTCCAGTTTGTCCAATTGCAATACACTGTACCAGATTACGTTTGTGACTATGAGGACGCTTGACCATTGTCACCATTTCTCCAACAGGTTTCAGATTACTGATTTCGGGATATGGAATGGTATTGGGGAGTTCCCGCAGCATTTGCAGTTTATTGGATCCACACGTTGCCCTGGTGAAGTTCCCCGTTGGGAATGGAACACGTTGGCTGAGCTTTTCGTCTTGTTGTTTATGTATTTGTAATAAAGTTCTGTTTTTCCACTACCGTTGACTGCTGGACTTCATGACCTGGGGGGAAGGGTCCGGGGGGTGGTTGCGGTGGGTGTTGTGGCCCTCTTGGGTCTCCAGGCTGCATGATCATAGTCTCCATGGCATCTGTTGGTCTTCAGATGTGGCTCTAGGCTGGGCTCCCTTTCATATTGCTGGTTGTCGTCCTGCTTAACACCAGTAAGAGGCAGGTGTTGAATCCCTGCTGCTAACGCGCCTTATCGCCTGTTTTCGGATCGCAACGCTGATCTGGCTGCTCGTTGGGAATATCGCAAAGTGGTGTTTTCGTGTTTTTGCACGGGAATGCCTTCTCTGCTTATCATTAGCGTTAGTTGTCGCTCTCATCCGTGGCGATGTGTTTTGCATCAGCTATCGCGGGAAAACTGGCGATGTCGGCAGTTTGCACCAGCTTGTGAATGGGGCGATAAGTCTATCGCCACTTCTGCGGCGCTAAAGTGCCGATAAATCGGCGATGGCTCCTTGAGAATATGCCCCAGAGTTTTTTAAGTGCACTTTACACCCTCAAATAGATACTACCAATGTGCAATATAAGAACAGAATGTATAAAGTCTGGAATGTAGATAAATGGTTTACGGAAATCCTACAACTCACGGACAATTGGATATTTGAGAATCACAATGCTCGTGCATGTACCTTTTACTCAGGGCTTTAAGTGGGCCGGGTCTCACCGGGTCTGAGCACCGGCAGTTTTTTTAAGGGGGCCTCGAAACGGGTCTCTATCGGGCTCTGTTTTGTGCCCTGGCACAGGCGGTCCGTTTTTTTTCCCGGACTGCAGTGACAGAAGGCACGTCGATGTGCACGTGGTGAGCGTTGTAGAGGAAGGGAAATCCTTTAAAGAGAGTCATTTTCTCTCTGGATTTCTCTTCTCTTTTTGAAACTCAGGGGCAGCAACATTGTCATGGTGTCACCAGGGCTGTAAGTGGAAGCTTTTTCAATATTATATACAAGCCATAGTCGCTGCTTATTTATCTTATGCAACTAACAACCATTGACAAAGCCAATAGTCCTGACTTGTAGGTATGATGTGACTTGTTGTATCATATATCTGAACGCATTGACAGGAACAGCTAAATACAAGTCGAGCGGCACACTGTGCTAAACACAGATTTTTAGCTTGTGTTTTTAAGCCACGCCCTTAACTACATTGACCACGCCCCTTTGAGAGACCCCCAGTTTTTTCATCCCACTTAAAGCTCTGCTTTTACTCACATTCATATTCACAATATTCAATGATAAACTACTTCTTAGTTTTTACCTGCATCCTAGTCTTGGCCCACTAGTCCTGGCAGGAGGTTGGGTGGGGCCGGAGGACATGACCTCGCAGATGTTGCAGCCAAACCCTGAAGTGATTTTACCGGCCATTTTTTTTCTGCTTAGGAAAAGGGCCCGATGTCCCTGCGCCTAGGAAAGCCGGGTGTGACTGTGTGAAAACACCAAGTCATTCATGATTGGGCTGTGCGGAATTCCCCCAATAGATCTCTACGATCGGCAAATTTAAATTTGATGCCTACTGTTAGAATTTAAAAAAACGAATTGGGGTGGGAGGAGTTTCAGTTACAATACCATAAAGGAATGGAACTCTCTCCCACTTTATCTTAGGAAGATTCCCTCCCTCCTGGAGTTCAGAAAGCAGCTAAAGACATGGCTCTTTTAGGATCAGTGGTTGTAATGTAATTTGAAGACCGGAAGCGCCAAGACACCTAAGGGTATACGCGCGCTATACAAGTTATAATAACATAACATAACATAACATATGGTAAATTAGCTCTGTCCGACTTGAGGGCCTTAATAAATGAATCTTCAGGTAGTTCTTTTACATTTAGAAAGACAACGTTAATTAATTCCCTCAAATGAATAGCAAACATAGGGGCATATTATCAATAAACGGCGTTAAAATTATCGCCGCTTTAGCGGCAGAAAACTGCCGCTAAAGCGGCGATAATGGGCTTGATAATATGCCCTTGAGAATTCCAATAGAAGCCCATGTTCTGGTGTCAACATGGGCTTCTATTGGAATTCTCAAGGGCATATTATCAAGCCCATTATCGCCGCTTTAGCGGCAGTTTTCTGCCGCTAAAGCGGCGATAATTTTAACGACGTTCTTGATAATATGCCCCATAAAAAGTAAACAAAGAAAACCAGGGGGCATATTAGCAAGACCGGCGATAAAATTATCGCCGTTTTAGCGGCAGGAAACTGCCGCTAAAACGGCGATAATGGGCTTGCTAATATGCGTTATAGAATTCCAATAGAAGCCCAGGTTAGATGTGCAGGACATCTAACCTGGGCTTCTATTGGAATTCTATAACGCATATTAGCAAACCCATTATCGCCGTTTTAGCGGCAGGAAACTGCCGCTAAAACGGCGATAATTCTATCGCCGGTCTTGCTAATATGCCCCCAGATCTATCCAGTCCTTCCTGAACATGTGTGCAAACAGGTCTCTCACTGTTAAAGAGTGTAAAGCCCATTCCGCTATTGTTTTTTGTGGAGTTCAGAATGTAAAACCAGTTCCTATTATATTTGTGGCAGTTGTAACAATGTAAAACCCTTTCCTGTTATATTTGTCAGAGATTCACAATAGCCTTGTCATCTTGCACCGAAGCTGATGCTATGAGGAGAGCTCAGCTGCTTCCTGAGGCTAGTTTTGACCTCCATAAATGTCAAACATTAAAAGAAATATAATACATTATTCGAGGCTGCCCTCAAACAGGGGCCCAGGCGCAAATGGCACTGGTGCTCATTTGTGAGTGTGCATCTGAATCAGGTCAGCTGATCTTCCCAAGGGCAAGCGAGTGGAGAGGATGTCAGAAACCATTTGTAAATAGTAAGCATGTTAAAAACAGTTCTGCTCAATTTATTCGTCGGTAACTTTCGGCGTCCATTAAAAGTCACTTAGATCCAGATTTACTTTTGTTCAGGCAACTGAGTGCTGCGGAAAATGGTGGCTTTGATTTGCGTGACTGAGGGAAAATTGTGCAGCGTCAAATTTGCGCTACGAAAGCAATACAGGGGTGTCTTGCATGGAACTGGATGAACAGCGTCATCTACAAATTTCTCGACACTGACAACCATCAAAGCTATGCAAAAGGTGTGCTTTTGCTTAAATTAAACATAATATGCAGAGGAATATCACATGATATTTGGCTTGTTCGTTGCTTGAGCCTGCTTTCATTTGGTTTTAGGATTTCACACAAAGACCCGCTATGCACATTTAGTTGATCGGCTTTGCTTCCAATCGTAGGGCTGTCTGTGCTGGATCCACCCTATTGCGCCTTCTTTGCACAACTAGTGGGGGGGGGGGGATGAATGACAACCCAAAAACCTTTCTGACACTTGCGTGGCTCCAAAAATAAGCACAAAGACTCTTTACCATGAGAAAATAGGCACTAAGGGGCACAGTCATCAAGCTAGGCAATTGCGATTCCTTAGTAGCGATTATTAAGGAATCGCTATTAAGGAATCGCAATTACCTATGCATGTAGGTTTCGCTAAAAAAATAGCGATTCCTACACATTTCCTAATAGCGACTCGCAAATTGCGTTTCGCTATTAGGAAATGCATTCCCATTCATTCCTATGGTCCTAGAGGCCCATAGGAATGAATGGGAAACCATTCACAATTTGTGATTACCAAATAGGTAATTGCAAATTGCAAATGCAATTTCAAGGGTGATAGGGGGCCAAAAGGTCACCCTGATTCACCCCCAAAAGTGGCATGTGTGCACATGTGGTGTGCGCCACATGGCACTTAGAAAAATGCAAATTCTAGTATTTTTCTAAGGAATTGCAGATTACCACCAACGTGAAGTTGGTGGTAATTTGCGATTCATTAATGCTAAATCGCAATCTCTGATTGCTTCTTGCATTGCATTTAAGGAATCGCAAATTGCGATTCCCTAAATGCATTCGCAAAATAAGTAATCGCAAATTTAGCGATTGCCTATTTTGCGATTGGGTTTGGGCTCGATGCATCCCAAATGGCTAATTACTGGTCGCAAAGGGGCCGATTCTGCGAATCGGCCCGTTTGCGACCGGTAATTAGCTTGATGCATGTGCCCCTAAATCGCATATATTGACCACAGCTTTGCTCATGCATGCTATAGTGCGGTTGGGCCTACTATGCAGGACATGGCCACCTTCCTAAATACCTACGCTTTTTATCTGAAATGGATTCGCGTACTTTTAAAGGTGAACTACTGCTAAAAAGTTCCCTTTTTGAACCATGTAATGTTCTGCATTCCTTTTAGTAGGATGCAAAACAACCCTTCTAAGCAGCAGGATTTAGTTTAATAATGAGTTTGACAGATGCTCTCAAAGGGAAAATGCATTTTGTATTTCTCTGGCAAACACAGATGGAAATGTTTTCCCCTGGTGCCTCACACAGTGAGTCATTCCATTAATGCAAACATAACCCATTAGCAAGTTGGAGTGCATTTGTGCCACAAATACTCTATTAAATAAGAAACATCAAGGCTATTACCCTATTAAAACCATTCAGCTGGCAAATAGACAAAATCAGCAACTACTTCATATATTTGCAGCGAAAATACTCGGCTACAGAGGATTTTCCCCTCCTCATCCTTATCCGTGGCCTGAAGCAAATCACATTATTATTGCCTGAAAGAGACAAAACAAGTACTTGATAACACATTTAGCAGCATATGCCAGTCTCATAATCCCTGAGCCATCTGCTTCGCCAAATAAGCAGTAGCCACTCTACGACATATTAAATAAATGCACTTGTGAGAAAGACGACAAAAAGAAGGAAAAAATAGAAATATGAATACTGCCTTAATAACCTTCTCTTGCAGCCCACAATGTGGCGTTTGAACATCTGATATCACAAAAAGATGACTCTTCCACCACTTATTGATGGGATGGTACATAGATTACATGTTTATACTCTCATGAAACCGAGTGAAGCATTGGTTATCTGAAGCTCAAAGGCAACCACAGATCAGTAAGGGTATGAAGAGGAGAAAGCGAAAAGAAAGCAGTTGCAACCTCTCCCCCCTTTTCCATTCGATTTCTTTGAAGGATATTAAACAGCCTCTAGCGACAATTAAGCAACAAGGAAGGGAAGATGTTACATGTTGGCACCTGAAGTGTATTTTATACATCTCTACACCTTAGAAAGACCATGAGCCTTTACTGACTTTTGTAGCCTTCCCCCACTCAATTCAGTAATTGATCCTGGATCGTAATGTTGGCAGCTAGCCTTGTACAGCTTTCATGTGTCCCCAGCTGGGTTAGTGCTGTAGAAATATCCACATACATGCTTAAATACATTGGGCCCCATTTAGTGTTTGACAGGGTGAAGTAAATACGGTCAGAGTGTTGAAGGAATTTACGTCCTCCAGCCCGCCTATACTTTTAGGGGCAGATTTACAAGCCCCTTGCGCCACTTTTGCACCGCCGTTGCGTCATTTTTTGTGACGCAGCGGCGGCGTAAACAATGCTCCATATTGCTGCCCATTTACAACGTGACGCAGCTAAGGAGATGCGTCACGTTGTAAAGGCCTGCGTTACATTATACCTGCGTCAGATATAATGTATGCAGGGTGGGCGTTCCTACGCAGAAAAGCCTCGTAAAAGTGACGCAGGCGTAAGGAGTGATGCAGTAGAATATGTATAGGCCTCAACATGCATTACTGGAGTTGCGTCGTGCTTCCGACACGCCTCCAGCAATGCGTGACTTTTGGGCCAACAGCTTCGCCAGAATTTCGCGCAAGGGTATCGCAGGCTGGTGCAGGGAAACTGACGCATCTCTACAGGTGCGTCAGTTTCTTGTAAATCTGCCCCTTAGAGGCCCTGCTGTGAACTCTTTGGCTTTGTATGAAATGCTGTCACGGCGGTACATGTGCATCCATCATTAGTGATGGTTGCTCACAAAAAACTTTCAGAAGTTTTTACTTTTTCAAAAATAAACTTCTAAGGCAGGAGTGGGGATCATTTTCGAAACTTTTTTTTACTGTGCCTCACTGCCACGATATTCCTGGTGGTGGCGGACAATAAAAAAAGCTTTAAATAGGGTGGATGGTCACATGGCTTACATCTGACGGGGCATACTCCCTTGTGCCATTGGAGGAAGGGTTACACTGATGGGGTACATTTTACTTCATCCGTGTAAACCTGTCAGTCTGACTGACAAAAAATTTGGCTGGCAGAGAGAGAATTTGCCAGACAGGGATGCTTTGTATATATACAGTCAGAACACCAGACCCCTTAACTGGGTGTGCAGCCAATCTATAACTGCATCCTGATCAAGGATGTCCTTGGCCCAGGAAAAACAGCACACATAGGGTTGGTGTGGCACAAAAGTGGAGAGTGTGATCCTACAACAGGAAATTCCCAGATGATTTTGGCAGAAAGCCATTGTCCTCATCTTGAAAATGTGCTAAATGTCCATGCCGCTATAATGCCCCTCACTTCGCTTATATGACTCACCCTTTATTAGTTTCTCTCTATGACTCTGATATGGGTAGTTCTGCAAAACTACTCTCTGCCTAGCCATATCTACATTCCATATCCCATCACCTCCTACTTCTGTCGCTACGGTATTGTCCCCTGAATCCTTTATCATGTTTCTTGTGGTTTGAAGCTCTGCTCTAAATTTGAGCTTATAAGAAAATATCAGCATATAGTTGATCGCTATAGAACTCCACAACTTTATGTAAGAGAGAGCTGTTGACATTACTTCCATGAAGGAAACCTAACTTAATGAATCTGCAGGCCATGACATAGCTCTTGAAGTATGATATAAGATTGCTCACACCAACCACACCGCATGTGCTGCTGCAGCATTGCGGCCATTACAGAAACAATTTGACAGTCCTGTAATGTACTTTTCACCATCCCCCCTGCACTGCATCTCTCTCTGTAGGTAGTTCAATAAGTAGCCACTGCGCTGAGAAGGCATTATTAGTAGATAGACTTCCTAGTGTTCTTGGTTCCTTCACTAATTATTTACTGGAATATTTATCATCCTTAGCTTTGAAATCCATAACCTGTACTTCCAGAGGGCCCGTTTTGTTGCTTAAACTGTGGGTTTAATTCCTGGACACTGACCCTACCCCCCCTCCTCCTTCATGTTCTAACAATAATATCAAACTTTTAACCCTCAATTGTCGTTCCTTAGTCAAACATCACTGTGATGTCTATGATCTGCTAGTTGAGGAATCTCCTGATGCTCTCTTTTTAACCGAGACTTGGTTATCTGCTGAATCGTAGTCCGTGCTAGGTGTGGCACTCCCCCAGGGCTTTAATATTGTAACACTCAATAGAGAGTCTAGAGGGGGTGGTATCGCAGTTGTCTTTAAATCTTGCTATACCTGTACCTTCGTCAAAGAGACCCTGGTTGGTTGTGAGTGTGCATGCTTCGGGCTCTCACTTAACGCCTGCTACACCATGTCAGGGCTACTGATATACCGTCCGCCTGGACCTTCTAAAGAGTTTTGGGCGGCGTTTGTGGATACTGTCAATATCTTGGCTATGAGGGCTGCCAATTTTAGTGTCATTGGGGATTTGAATTTGCATCTAGACAACTCCCAGGAAGCGGAGATGTGCAATTTGTTAGCTGATATGGGAGCATGTCAGCTGTTACAATTAGTCCAGGGTCCCACTCACTCTGCAGGCCATTTGTTGGACCCAGTGTTCTCTAACCTTTCTCTCCTTTCGGTCCACACCCCTATTCCGGTGTGTTGGTCAGACCATTATTTGGTACCCATGTTTCTTTCAGGGGTTATGCCTTCTCGAAGGCTGCCTCAGAAGTCCGTTTTCAAACGCCCCTGGCATAAGCTTAACCTCGACCAATTTCATGACCTCCTTTCCATGAATGCCTTTATTATGCCAACAGATCCTGATGCCGCTGATAAAGCACTTTCTGACTGGATTCGCAGGCCTCTTCATGTACTTATCCCTGCGAAGTGGTCAAAAAGCCGTAACTCTAAATCCAATCCGTGGTACAATGACAACCTCGCCATTTTGCGTAAAACCTGCAAAAGGCTGGAACGGATATGGAGACGGGAGTATGACCCGATGCAGAAGCAGTGTTATCAGGCGGCTATCAAAACTTATCACAGGACCCTTCATACAGCGCAGGCAGCGTAGTTTGCCGGCAAGATCAGGAGCAGTTGTAACCCCTCTAAAACCATCTTTTCTATATTGAAAGATTTGAAACAGCCGGGGTTTCCTGCAGTTCCTCCTATATCATCGGATGAGCAGTGTGAGGCTCTCGCCACCTTCTTTGTCAAAAAGGTGGAGAATATTTATAAGACCTTTCCTCATGCTGCCATGAGTCCTGACCATGTGCCTGGACCACTCCCTACACACACACTAGCTGCGTTCCCGCTGGTCTCCCTGGAGGAGCTACGGTTGCTATGTAACAAGTTTAAATCCGGCTCCCCTGCTGACCCCCTCAAGCCTGACCAATTCATGAAATCGCTACCTGTGCTCCTGTCACCTCTGAGCCAGGTAATCAATCTTTCCTTGACCAGAGCAGCTGTTCCCAGTACTTGGAAGCAAGCCAGGGAGGTTCCTCTGCTTAAGAAACCTTCCCTGGACGCAGCCAAACTGGAAACTTTTCTCCCTATCTCGCTCCTGCCGTGGATGGCTAAGATCACTGAGACCTACATCAATTCTTTTCTCACTAGATTTCTAGAGGAGAAGAATCGCCTGGACATCTCTCTGAATGGTTTTCGCCCAGGACATAGCACGGAGTCTGCTCTTCTAGCTGTCATCGAGCTTCTTAGGCTTGTTCTAGATGAGGGTCGTACGTCGGCTCTGATTCTTTTAGACCTCAGTGCCGCATTTGATACGGTCTCTCATCAGATCCTGCTGCCTGGGCTGGAGGAGGCGGGTATTGTGGGCTCTGCCCTGGATTGGTTTGCCTCCTTTCTCTCTAATAGGACCTTCCAGGTTGTGGCCCCTCCATTCGCGTCCACGACCCATTCCAACAAACAAGGGGTTCCTCAGGGCTCTGCCTTGAGCCCCACGCTTTTTAACCTCTATGTCCAACCTTTAGCATTCCTGGCGAGGAGCAGAGGGCTCACAATTGTATCATATGCTGATGATACACAGTTGATAGTCGCTCTCTTGGACGACTCCGTGGGGGAGGCCTCTAAGTTTCGGGACGATCTTACGGCTGTCGCCGAGTGGATGACTGCCAACTGTTTCCAACTGAACTCCAGTAAGTCAGAGGTTCTACTGGTAGGGAGAGACCCGGTGCTATGGGGCGAACATTGATGGCCGGCCATACTGGGATGTGCACCCACCCCTAAGCAGGTGGTGAAGGATCTAGGTGTCTGGGTTGACTCGGCCCTCAGCTTTCAGTCTCAAACCAAAAAAGTTGAAGGGACTTGTTTTGGCATATTACGGGGGCTTAAACCGCTGCTGGGGTTCTTTGACCCGCCCATCAGGCAGATGATTATTCAGGCCTCCATCTTGTCAAGACTGGACTTCGCCAATGTACTCTATCAAGGGGTAAACAAGTCTGAAGTCCTGAGACTGCAGAGAGTCCAAAATGCTGCAGCCAGAAGTCTTCTGGGCCTCCCTAGAACCTGTCCCACCTCCAGTGCAATTCATCGGCTACATTGGCTGCCTGTTGCCAATCGAGTGGAATTCAAGGCCCTTTCTACCGCGTTCAAAATTCTGAAATCCTCCTCTGCTGGCATTCTGTCAAACTTGCTCTCATTCTACTCCCCGTCGCGCCAACTTCGTTCTATGGGACAACACCTGGTGGTTGTGCCCCGAATGAGGAGGGCTCGGTCGGGCGGGCGCTCCTTCCGTTTATTGGCTGCCAAACTTTGGAACACTCTGCCTCTATCCATCCGGGCCATGAATAACTATTTGGCTTTCCGTAAGGCCATCAAAACTCACCTTTTCCCTTCGCTTTAGTGTCTTTCTTCCGCCATCAGCTTCCATGTTTCTGCCTTAGCGCTGGGACGCCTCTTTGCTGAGGCAGCTGTGCGCTCTACAAAACCTGCTAACATAACATAACATACTCTATATCTAGTGTTTTATGATACACTCGTTACCACCTTTACCTCTACTTAAGAACTGGCTTGGTTAGATCATGAAGCAATTCTGTTAGATCCAAGAGAAATCCAGCTCATTATTTCTTTCTTACTCCAGAATCTACCATGGTGACTTGCTAGTGATATTCGGTTCAACTTGGGCAATCAGATACTTTTTGTCCTTTCCATTGGCTACTAAGCCTGTGAAATTGGCACTAGGGAGCTCAATAATATTTCCATGAGCTCTGGTATCCCGTAGGGCAGGCACCTTCCTGCCTTTGATACAAGCCTCTATCACAAACATGTGCAGGTGTATGAATTTCGCTGCATCTGGGTCCCTCTCTCAGGTGTCCATAGGAGCTAGATTAAGTGTGTGAGAGCCCTGTCGGGTTCCTTCTACCATAGTTAATATACCAACTATGATGGGCATGGGTGGCACAGGATCTTCACCTGGCAGTCTTTCGTATAATGCCCCTTCCTGTGACACTTTAAGTTATCATTTTGGTCTTGGGAGAACATGCCTATCCTTCCTTATCTGTCCTTTGTTTCCGACTAGGAACCCAATTCACTTTCTGTTTCTGCCCCCCTCTGGAACTTTGGGTATTGCCCTTGTCCTTACTCTCCACATTGGAACCAGTCTGGGAATCAAGAGGTAAGAGATCCTCTCTCCTCTTGCCTTAGAGCCATGCTGCTCCAACCCCTTTTAACCCTGATAACTAACCACTTGTGAGCTAACACTACAAGTTTTCCAAGATTGTTCTCTGTATGATCTTTAAGGTATTGTTCTAAGTGGTTTAGAGCGCTCCTCCAGAAGTTTTTCCCTAACCACCAACTGGTGTAGAGCATGAAAATCCTAAGCCTCCATTTCTCTCATCTGCTTTTTCCAATCACACAATATTCCATAAATCCAATTCTCAAATAGTACACCATCTGTTTGCTCACAGTCCATGAACCTTCGCTGCTACTGAACTAGCTTCAGCCCAAACATTATGATCAGAATATCTTTTTTTCATTCATACACCACTTGCTCAGCCCCAGGCATCTTTCTAATGACTGCTGTCTCCTCCATAAGCAACCGACTCATCAGCACCGCTGCCTTTTTCCCAGCATTCAAAGCTTGAGCCTTACAGGTGATCTCAAATTTCAGAAACCATTCCAAAATATCATGTACCTCCACATACACGTGCACAACTACTTTCAGAATTTTCGCAAGAGCACTTAAAGAGAGTGAAGTCAAATAACTTTTCCCAGATGTAGCTATCTCCACTGCCATACTAAGTTTTTCCTTCTATAGAGCTATCATTTCTCTCTCTAGTTCACTCTCATGTTCCTTGCCTTTCCCTTTCCTTTTTCCCTTTTCCCTTTTCCCTTTTCCCTTTCCCTTTCCTCTGTTACCACCTCCTGTACCCTTTGTGCCCTTCACCATGCCAGTCTACTGAATCGTGTCTTCACATGTTGAAATATCCCTTTCAAAGTAAACTCATATAATGTCCTATAGGCCCACTCTGGTGGTCATTCAGAAAGGCCTCCATTCTAGCCCAAAGTAAAGAGTAATGACAAGTGATCACAAGTGGTTCTTTGTGAAGACCCCTCCCCCCACACAATAACACATTTCCTGTTCCTCCTGGTACTGTCAATACAACTTTTTCAACAAAAACGTCTAACAACTGACTAAAATCCCGCACTCTCTTGCGAGAGCCCATGAGATTTCAGACGTGTCATGTGACCTGTGACCATTTTGACTGGGGCTGGTATATATACCACAGCCCAGTCATGAGGCTGTTGCTTGGCTTCAGTTGTAGCATGCAGCAAAAGGGCTTCTCGCTTGCTGCTCTGGATTAACTTACCTGGAGCAACCTGCTGAGTGCTGGACTTCTGGTGACATCTCGTAGACTGCGCCCTTGGATCCTCATTGCACTCTCGGACTTTAGCTCCTGACCTTGAGGTATCTAAAAGGAAGAAAGGAGAAAATAACGGATTAGTAAAGTCAATTCAGAAGCAAGGTTATTGCACTAAACCTAAAGACATTTCGGAAAGAACAGTTAACTAAAGTACATTCCCCTTGGGTCGTGAAACAAACAGATTCTGCTTGGGTTGTGAAACAAACAGTCTCAGTGACAACAGAACTTTCAAAAGTGGTTCTGTAATGAGGTTCCTAGTGGATTGTCCATTTGGTTAGAGATTTGCTGAATGAAACAATCAATTAGTGTATTTATGCTTGAACCTGCAATGCTGTGGTGAGTTGAATGTTGATGTAGTAGATCTCTTTATGCATTGACATTGGTTAAAGTGTATTTTAGGAGGTATAGTGTAATACATGTAGTGATCTGTCCTATGTTTACATCACCCCAGAAACCGAGAAACAGAGCACAACCCAAGAATGTGAGATCACGCTCTGAGGGAAAAGCTGTGACAAATCCTCCAACAGATTCAACCACAGAGATGACCAAGACAGCAAACCTCCCTTCCCTTCCCATCTCAATGTCCTTTTCCCCTGTGACATAGCTGCAAGCATCCAGTACTGTGACACGTGCTGAGAGTTATTCTAGGGGGGATTGGGTGATCATTCTTCACTCCTGCTGTGTCAGGATAGCAAGTGGGTCAGTGTAACAGGAAACCAAGCCTCTACCTAAACCCTGCCTGAGCAATGGATGTCGATTACAATGATATTAGAGACCTGACACAGGCCTTGGCAGATGGTTCTCCTACAGTGTCTGATTTGGCCAGAGCGTTAGTTGTGCTACAGGAATAGGTTCCCACCTTAAGGCAAGAGAATAGTGAGTTGAAGGGTGAATTGGAACTATATAAACTGTGAGCGATCCCATGGTCTTGGGAAGTAGGTGCAGTGCCAAAACAGCCTGGCTCCATTTATACACTAGCCAAACTTGGGTGATTTTGTCACTAAACTTTCCCCGTCAAGATTTTCAAGTGCCCATCCATTGAACGTTACCGCCGCCACTCCAACCCCTGTGCCATTAGCATCTCCTGAGACATTTTTTTGGGGGTGATAATAAATACAATGTTTCATGAACTAATGTCTCCTCCAGCTTTTGTGCAAACCAGGTGTGTTTTCGAATGATGTGGCCAAAGTGGCCTTCATCATCTCTTACTTAAGGGGAAGTGCGGTCAATTGATTCCCTAGTGGAAAACAATGATCCAGTTTTACACAACTTTCGTCAGTTCAAAGAAGCCATGCAGAAGTTGTTTGCTAAGCATGTATTTGTCCAGGCTAGTGATAATGACTTATTGAACTTAAGACGAGGGAATAAAGACCTCCTCACTTATGTTACCACTTTTATCCGGTTAGTGGCAGAGACAAACCGGCCAGAGGAGAAGAGGACATCTCTCTTTTACAGAAGGCTAAGGCACGAACTAAAAGATGTGTTATCCTAGATTGTGGACCCTCTGGAGGAATACTCCAACTTTATCGATCTGGTAGTAAAGATTGATAATTGTCTAAGAGAGCGGAAAGGAGAAGGTTCCCGAGGGAACCCTAAAGTAATTACTGTTAAAACCGAGAAACAGGAATCCCTGGATAAGTCCAAGGCACTGCAACCAATGAAAATTTGTGGCCTGAGACCGCCTTTAACCCAAACCGACTAAGACAGGAGACACAAACTAAGTCTATGTTTATATTGTGGAAAATTGGGCAATTGCCAAAGATTGTTTGACAAAGGCAAAAGGCATGAAAAAGGCCACTGCGATGGTGGAACTTGAGATACCTATGACAGAAAACTAAGGGGCTCTTTGGGCAAAGTGATCGATTCAAAAGAGCGTTCATAGTTCATGATCTCACAGTACTTAGCAAATACTGTAGCTAGGGTTCTCAAACACTTGACCTTAGGTGTGACCCTTATTATAAGTGCTCAGAATAAGAAACACTTCCCAATATTACTAACTCCGGGGCCACCGGCAACTTTCTGGATCTCACTTTGGCCGTAGAATGGGGGATTTCCAAAACTAGAAAAACAGTACCTGAACCTGTAAGGACAGTTGATGGGTCAACCCTCTCGTAAGGACATATTATGTTTCAAACGGAGCCCCTCACTGTTGTTTGTGCTGGGAACATTATATTTGATCTGATTGAAACACCAGGTTTTGGAGAAATACTTGGGGTTCCTTGGTTACAGCAGCTTAACCCCAAAATAGACTGGGTTTTACGCAGGGTTAATTTGGACTCAAGCTACTGTCTTCATAGCTGTTATCAAGAGGCTCTAGATTTAACTACCCCCTTTACTCTGTAACTTGACTCACGCTAGTATATGACCTTCCCTACCCAATTTTTACCAAGATTTTGAGGATGTCTTTAGTGAACAGGAAGCGTCACTATTGCCACACCACAGTGCTTGCAACTGTTGCATAGGCCTGATTCCCGGAGCACCCCTGCCTAGCAGTAGTGTTTATGCTCTGTCAGAACCAGGGAACTAACACCTCAGTCACTATTTAAATGAGTTACTAGCCAAGGGATTAATTCAATATTCTACTTCACCCTCATCCTCCCCGCTGTTCTTTGTTAAGAAATATGGAGAATTACGGGTGTGCATTGACTATGGAGTGTTGAACAAAGCAACAATAAAAAACAAGTACTCGCTTTCTCTGATCCCGGTACTTTTAGATCAAGTATGTCAGTTCACTATATATACAAGCTTATACATTAGAGGGGCTTACCACCTATTCAAAGACCAGGAGGACGATGAGTGGAAGACCGCATTTTGAACCAAGTTTGGTTTGTTCGAATACACCGCCATGCCCTTCAGACTCTGCAGTGTCCCAGTGGTGTTTCAATTCTTCATAAACGAGGTCCTACAGGACCTTCTTGATGTCACGGTAATCGTCTATATCAACAATATTTTCATTTATTCTTAGGATACCGGTGAACATGTGCACCATGTGAGCTGTTCTACAATGGCTACGGGAACACAAACTCTATGCAAAGTTAGAAAAATTTTCTTTTCATGTTTCCAATGTAGAGTTCTTAGGCTACATTTTGTCTCCAGAAGGCATCACAATGGATACAAAAAAGGTTCAAGCAATATTAGACTGGCCATCCCCAACCTCCATCATAGAGGTGCAGAGATTCTTGGGCTTTGACAACTTTTATAGGCGCATCTTTTCTCACTTCTTAGAACTAGTAGCACCTATCACCAAGTTGTTGAGGAAAAAACACCTTTCAAGTGGTCTGAGGAAGCACAAAACGCCTTCGACTCACTGAAAGAGAAATTTACTTCTGCCGCAGTATTATGGCATCCAGATCTCTTTCAACTATTCTTTGTTGAGGCAGATGCCTCTCAGGTTGCCTTAGGAGGAATCCTGTATCATTGAGACACCATGACAAGTCATCTACATCCTATCACCTTCCTGTCACAAACACTCCTACCAGCAGAGCAAAATTATAAGATTGCAGAAAGGGAACTGCTGGCCATATAGGTAGATTTCCAAGAATGGAGACAGTACCTTTTGGGAGCCAGGCATACCATTACAATCTACACTGAGCACAAGAAGTTACAGTTCTTTCGCTCTACCACGGCATTAACACCTCAACAAATGCGTTTATTATTGTTCTTTAGCAAATTTGATTTCGTGATCACTTACAGACCAGGTACGGAATAATTGCGTTTCAAAGTGACCCCTTACTCCAGAGAGAGGGGAGGGTGGACTGGGAGCTCGATTTACAGGTCCAAAGCCTGTGCTCCTATTATTAATCAAAGATTCAACAAAGGGGCTTATGTTCCTAAGGAAAGAAGGCAGGTTCTCTCGATTAGCAGAGAATGCCTAGACCGGGATCATGGTGACAGTCAACAAGACTGTCTCATGTTGCCCTCACACATCCCCTAGAGGATGTCATACTTCATCATAGGGCAGTGCTCCTAGTCGGGCTGGCGCTACAATGCCCTATAGGTCCGCCAAAGGGTCACTTTGGTGGAGACCTTTTAAGAGGCTGCAGTGTGATGAGTGCAAGTGAGATGATCAGTGATGTGGAGTAGCGATGTGTGATTGGAAGTTAAATCTGATAAGGGAGATCCTGCACTATACTTTAATGAGGGGGACACCCTTCCAGAGATAAAAACCTATGACAGGTGAGTGCTACCTTGGGGGTTTAAAAGGAACCCTGGTAGTCAGTGGGTTGCGACTAGATAAGGGAAGTATCCTATAGTCGTGGGAGGGGAGACTATCTCAGGTCACTCCCTCGATGGTGTGTCAACATGTTTCGCGCCTGGTCTGGTCATAAGGATCTGTGGCGCTTCGTCAGAACAAAAAACATATGGTGAAAAAACTACCCCACACTAAGTTGGTGCCCCTAGGTGCTACCTACTGTGTGCGGTTCAAGGTCCAACCTGTAGAAAGGGAAAAAATAATAATAACACATTTCCTGTTCCTCATGGCAAAGTCAGCTTTTCCAACTCAAGCTTCTAACAACAGTCTAAAATCCTGTGCACTCTCATGAGAGCCCGTGAGTTTTCAGATGTGTCATGTGATCCACAACCATTTTGACTGGGGCGGGTATTTATACTACACCCCAGCCACAAAGCTGATGCATGGCTTCAGTTGCAGCACAAAGGAAAAGGGCTTCCGGCTTGCTGCGCTGGATTCACTTACCTGGAGCATCCTGTTGACCGCAGAACTTCTGGTGACATCTTGTAGACCATGCCCTTGGATCCTCAATGGACTTTGGGACTCTGGCTCCTGAACTCGAGGTATCTAAGTGGAAGAAAAGAGAAAACAACAGATTAGTAAACTCAATTCAGAATCAATGTTATTGCATGAAACCTAAAGACATTTCTGAAAGAAATGTTAATTAAAGTACATTCCACTTGGTTTGTGAAACAAACAGATTCCGCTTGTGCTGAAGTGAGAACATAGTGCGCGCACACCGTGACACTCTCTCTCACCCACCACTTCCCAGCCTTCTTCTCCACCCCACAGCCCTGCCATGTTCCCAATGCATTAATATGCCCAAAAATTCTCAAGGCCAGGTTGTCTTGTCCAAGGCGTAGTATTTATTCACATAATCATGAAAATTCTCCCCAACTCACTAGGAGAGAACGTACCAGTATCCTACTTTGATATATATATATATGCGATTATACATAGCATCATGCTCAGTATCCTATATGGATATATATATAAGATTATACATGGCATCACAGACTAGCGTCATCATCATGGCAAGGCAGTAAGGAATTACAAATGACATTGTGGTCACCATTGTATCCAGTAACCGTACACACACTTGAACGCTCAGCTGAACGCATTGCGCCGTCTGGCCCCAACGCGATACAGCACACAGTTCTAAGACTTGCAATTCAAACTTGTAATCCAGGGCACCACATATCGCACCGGCCCTCCGGGGTCTCCTGAGCACAGGCAGCCTCCCCAAAATTCACCTCAGTCCATAAGTGCCAGGTTAGGGCAGTAGAGTCGAGGACCACCGTCTGGCCACTCCCTCCTCCCCACCAACCTACAGCACGCTGCAATCCTACCCCCTCCTGGGGTCCCTCACACTGAACAACCATTGTTGTGCCTCCCCTTTGATGTTAACTGTCAGCGTTCCGCCACAGGGTGAGAAGCTCCCCGGCGTACTCGCCCTCCCCCCCTGACGCTGACCGTGCTCTATAATAGCCCCCAATGTAGTGTGGAGAAACAATCGCAACGCTTCCTCTGACAGATGCCCTCCATGATGTTGGAAGAACCCCGTTCGCCCCTGATGGAGCAACCTGTGACGAATTGTAGCCATGGAAGACGACCCCCGCAGGATTTTATGTATTGAACCGTTCAATTTGTGCACAGATTTATTCAGAACCCTCACTGAATCCCCTCCAATCCAATCCGACTGAGGTAGCATCTCAGACCACAATATTACTGTGGTCGGTAAATACTTTTTAATCCTTGCCAAGACCGAAAACAAGTCCTCCTGCACCCCTCGCCGGGCTAACTGGCATTTCATTCCCACCTGCGTGAATAACCAGAATGTCCGGGTGAGGCACTGACTTGGATACTATCGCTTGCTGCAGCCAGCCACACAGATCCTGTAACTTAAGACCTGGCACCCCAATCCAATGGTGTACAAACCCGGCAGCCGCTTGCGCCGCCTCCAAACTGGACCCCCGAAATTGCTCCTCCGCTCTGAGAATCAAGGAGTGACCACTCCAACATACATGCACCGGTTTGCAGGAATCAACTGAAACATATAGAGAATCACTGTTAAGGGCATGACAATGGAGCACCCTGGGCCTCCTTCCTACCGCTAAACCAGACTTGGCCAAACATACCGTTCAAAACATGCTGACCGCCAACGCCCCACCCATTTTATTGCCTCTGCAGGCAGTCCCATTGCCGCTGCTGTGGTGGCCGCCCCAATGCGAAAGGAATGGGAGCTGAACTGCGTTGAATCCTCACCTAGGTAAACCAGCGCTCTCCTACACACCTGAGTGAACTGATATCGTGTCATTGGCCACCCATCCTTGTGAACCAGCAGTCTCGATGAGGAGATCTCTGGGCGCCCAATAAGATACTCTCTTGCCAACCGTACTCGACAACAAGCAGCGTGTTGCGCCGCGTGCAACGTCACCCAGACACCCTTCCCAGTCGAGTCAGTTTTTGACCGCTTGATCCTAAGATGAATAGACCCCCTTTCCAGAATGACATCCGCCATGTCCAACCCTCCTTCAGCAGCATTTTTTGATGCGGTCACCAACTCCGAGATACGCAAAGCCCCAAAGAAGGCGAGCACGTATGCCAAGCTAAATAACTTTACCTCATATTGGGACCGACAGACATGCGGAAGGGTCTCTACCAGTCTACCCAACCTATCCACATTAATAGGTCACCGAGTGTCCTGCACTCCTGGAACCATGCGTTCCCAACCCCTGATGGCTTTGCGCACTCTAAAATCTTTAGTGGGGTCCTTGACTCCACTTAACCCAGCAAAGAAGGCTATGGCCGATAACTGCCTGCGCACCAATGACAGTGACCTCCCCAGCGCTTTCTGTTCCACCAGAAAACCCAGCACTCCTTCTGGTGTAAATCTATCTTGCGCCCTGTTTGCACTGAACGTTGCATTGTACACACCCCAAGCCCTTTTGTACATACTTTTTGTCTGAGGTGCAAGTGCTGCTGCAATTAGGTCTGCCGCAATGGGGCACCAAGCCTCCACAGCTCCTCCGGAAACTCCGACATCCGTTCGTCCGCCTGCGGCCACCGTGCCCTGAATTCTGCCAATTTAGATCGAGACAAAGAGTCAGCTACTGTATTTTCCACACCAGGCACATGTTTGGCAGAAAAATGCACGTTATGCAATAGACACAGACGAATAAGAGTTTTCAGCAGCCGCAGCACCAAACCACATTTTGCACTCTGGTTATTAATGGCCATGACCGCAGACATATTGTCCGACCAAAACACTACTCTGGCTTTTGCTAATGAAGCCCCCCAGATGTGCATGGCGACAATAATGGGAAACAACTCCAGAAAAGTAACATTGCGCGTTAACCCCGACGCCACCCACTCAGCTGGCCAATGCTTCATGCACCACCGAGCACCCAAGACCGCACCAAAACCAATACTACCCGCTGCATCGGTATAGAGGGCTACCTCCCTATTGTTACGCGCTGGCTGCTGCCACAGAAGCGTCCCATTGAAATTTTCGAGAAACTCCCTCCATGTCTCTAGGTCCTCTCTGACTTCCTCAGACAACCTTGTGTGATGGTGCTTCGCCCACAGGCCAGACATCGCTCTCGCTATGTTCTTTGAAAAAACTCTACCCATGGGAATCACTCTCAAGGCGAAGTTCAATTGGCCCACCAACACCTGCAACTGCGCAAGCGTAACCATCCTGGCAGCTAGACAAACGTTGACCGCATCCTTAAATTCCCTCACCTTCTCTTGCGGCAACCGACACTCCCCCGCCACCGAGTCAATCTCAATACCCAGGAAACACAAGCAGGTGGTGGGGCCCTCTGTTTTTTCCTCGGCCAAAGGAACCCCCAACTCCTGAGCCAGCTGACGGAAACCGTGGAGTGCCCTACCGCATGCCTGACCACCCGGGGGACCCATGAACAAGAAGTCATCCAGGTAATGCACCACATTGTCTGACCGCACCAAGTCCTTTACTGCCCACTCCAGGAATCTGCTGAAGGTCTCAAAAACTGAGCAAGCTATTGAGCACCCCATGGGCATGCACAAGTCGAGAAAGTACTGACCCTCGAACGTGAAACCCAGCAGGCGCGTGTCCTCCGGGTGAACGGGAAGAAGGCGGAAAGCCGACTCTATGTCAGACTTGGCCATAAGCGCCCCCCTCCCTAAACTCTGCAATTTTGCAATTGCTTCGTCAAAAGTGGTGTACCGCACTGTGCATAGCGCCTGGTCCAACCCATCATTGACAGACAACCCTGTGGGGTATGACAGATTGTGTATTAAACGGAATTGCCCAGGCTCTTTTTTAGGCACCAGCCCCAGAGGCGAGCACACCAAGAGTTCACATGGTGGCGCAGTGAAGGGACCCGCTACCCGCCCCGCGGTTACCTCCTTCCTGATCTTTTCCCGAACTACATCTCGTTGTTGCAGCACTGACTGCTGATTCTTGGGTGGGCTTGAGGAGGGGTGTGCGCGGGAGGGAATGAGAAAACCGTCCTTGAAACCATGATAAAGCATGTGTGCGTCCTTGTCATTATTGTATCTGCCGAGCAGGTGTGCGAGGACATGCAAGCGAATTGGGGAGGGGCGCCTTTCACTATTGTTTTGGAAGGAGGCTCTTAAAGGGTGTATGCTCTCTCTGCTTGCCCTGCTTTTTGAAACACTTACACTCTGGATGCCCTTGACCCCCGCAGAAAGAGCAGATGTGTTTAAATTTACAGGCCCCCCCTTTGCTACATTCCTTCTTGTTGTACTGCCAACAGGCCAGCTTTTTGTCTCCCAAGCTTTTGTTGAATCGAAAGGACTGAGCCGCCCTCCCTGATGCATTAGACATATTGAACTCTGCATGCCAAATGTTAATCTCTCTCTGGTCCCAAGCTATTTCCGGCCTAACCGCCTTCATCTGTCGAAATTTGGTATCGTACTGCATCCACGCCGATCCTTGAAATTCGGATGCTGCGCCGTGAATAAGGGACATGTACCCAAACAACTGTGGGGCCAACGACGGTGTCTTCTCAGTCAGTATTGCCGCATAAATGGCGAACCCTGTGACCCAGTTCCGCAAGGACCACTCCACCCACACCGATTTAGGCTTCGAATCACCTTCCTTAGCCGTTCTAGGCCTGCTTGGCACCACCCCTGCATTGATCAAATCAAACACATTCACAAATTCCCCCCTTTGAATTTTCCCCCTCGTCTCGGATGGAACGTGCCATGAAATTGCAGAAGATGGCGCCAGCACCAGAGACGTAGACCCAAATATTAATGGTGTCACCACTGGAGGGACCTGCCCAGTCCCCGCCCCCACTGTAGTCAGGGCGGTCGAAGGCTGCACAACTCCCAGCCCCACCGACACTGGCGTGCCCCCAGTCTGTGCCCATACTTGCGCCGCCGCCCCTCCTTGCGGTCCTGTTACAGTGACCGATGCGGGCGGTGGTGGAACCGGCGCCCCCCGAAGACTCCGGGGGCCTGTTGGCCAGCAGAAGTCCCATTTGCTTGCAACACCCCTTGACCCCCCACCAGCACCCCTTGCCCCTGCGTTGGCTGTCCTGGCACACCCCCGCGTGCTGCGGGGCCCCAACGCCACTTGCCGCTTGGGCCACTACTGGTGCCCCGCCCACCTGCAAAGTCCCCACGGATGCTGTTGTTGTGGAGATTGCCATGATACTCTGCCCCACCGCACCCACAGTCATGTTAAGCACAGGCCCCTGCGCTGCCTGATCCGAGCTGCGGGCGGCCATGCCCGGCGCATTCGACTCACCCCCCACAGTGGCTACTGCCGCAGGCTGTGAGTGCAACGTGTCCTGCTGCCCCTCCCTATATCGAGCCGGGACCTTCCTCTGTCGCTTCGGTGCACTGCTTCCCTGCTGTTGTGCTGGCTCACCCTCCAGCTTCTGCAGCGCCGCCTCCATGCCATGCCGCTTAGCCACCTTCCATAGCTCGTTTAGCGCGTGGAAATCCTCCGGGCTCGCCGCTTTTCCTGACTTGGGGCGTGCACGTTTAGGTGCCATGCTTTCAACCTGCTAGCCAGAAACACAAAACACAATATGTTAGACGCCAATGTCATTCACCAGATTGAAGACTCCCCAATCCGCACCACCCCTCCACTGGACGGACACTGACATGGACCGCACCCCCTGTTGTGTCACACTTGATCCCCCACCCCGAACATAGAGGTGTGCATACCAGCCATAGGTGCCTTAAACCCGTGAGTTGCGGAGTAAATGCCCCCCACCATATTGCCAACTCCCCCATCCGGTGTGCACAGCGTCTGAGAAGGTCAGTTGAAGGTGTAATTGTGTCCTAAAGCAGAGTCTAACACCCTCCTGGTAACAAAAAGACTAAACCGTATGTAGTATAGCAGCAAAATCAACTTGGATTTCCGAAATATTACTTTTGAATAGAGAATAACATCTGAAATTCATCACTTTGCTTCTGAAAGGATATAATTGTAGGGTGATACAGTACTTCATGTTCTCTGAAATTAGCTTTAAAAATTTTAATTAAAGCTTGCAACATGCCATCTCATTAGACAGTACAGTTCGAAAATATGTTAATCTATGCCCCCTGAGTCTTGACCTCTTTATGAACTGCTCCATGGCTCGAAAATAACAATATTTAACAAGAATATTTGTTGCATTTGCGTTTTTAAAATATAATCACGTGTGCATAACCAGACGTCTTATACTTTTTAGTTTCTTAACTTAACACGTTTCCACAGCGTCTGAGACCCCTCGGCCCTCCTGACCACATCCTGGCGGCCTTCCGACAGGTTGGCCCTTGTACTATGCGGCCGGTCAGGCCGACCGCGCATTTGCACAATTGTCACTTTTTCCTCATGTAATGTAACGCTTGCTTTTGTATTATGCTCACTTGTAACCTTTTCCTCATGTAATGTTACTGTTCCTATTGTGAAGCGCTCTGACCCTTCGGGTAAAGTCCGCGCCATATAAACGCATAATTAAATAAATAAATAAATAAATCCCAGCACGACGCTGCCCCCAGCAGTATCCAGCCTGCGAGAGCTCGTGCCACTGCACGCCGAAAAACCCTGCCATTATCGCTAGGCGGTGACCCTCATTGCGGCGGCGCTGACGCGCCGCTCCTAGTCCCTCCTCTGCTCGCATT
Organism: Calotriton arnoldi; assembly: GCA_963921515.1. Classification (NCBI taxonomy): domain Eukaryota; kingdom Metazoa; phylum Chordata; class Amphibia; order Caudata; family Salamandridae; genus Calotriton; species Calotriton arnoldi. Next base: position 97,163 of record CAWUFW010016858.1, read on the forward strand.
CAACTCGCGGTTAATGACCCCGGCGCCGGAAGCGCTACTTGGAGCCCTTCCGGCGCGGTCCTCAGCGCAATCAACGTACAGTTCGACTACACCGGACCACAACGCGGCCGATTCCATTCCGCCGCTGCAACCCACCGAAATCCGGTAAGCAGAACATTACGGCACAATAATAATACGACAAACTGCCCTCCCCCGCCTCCGACTCAGGGGAGGAGGACCACAAAACGGAGCACCGTAAATCGCACCGGGCTTTATATTCTTGTGAGGCATTCCTCTACCACTTCCTACGCCACGGCCCCCCCGAAACCCACCTTGCCACAATCTTCCGCGTCCGGCGCTGTTGCCGCTTGCCGACGCTCCTGCGGCTCCCTTCCAGGTCCGGAGAGACAAAGAGGACCAGCCCCTCAAGGCACAGCCTTAAATACCTCACCCTTATGGTTCGGTTTCGTTTCTTCCATCCGAGGTGCATATCCCACCCCCTCACGTCACGAAGGCAGACCCCTTCCAAGCCGACCCCCAAAGGGAGCTCGGTCCTGTGGCGCTACTAAGGGTGCCCCTCCTCTAGACGTGGGGGGGCGCCTCATCAGAACTTTCAAAAGGGTTTCCGTAACTAAGGTTCCTAGTTGATCGTCTATTTGGAGTTGTTGAGTGAAACAACCGATTTACAGTATTTATGCTTGAACCTGCAATGCTGTGGTAAGTTGAATGCTGATGTAGTAGATATCATTACACATTGACATTGGTTAAAGTGAATTTTAGGAGGCAGAGTGTAATACTTGTAGTGATCTCTCCATACTTGTAGTGATCTCTCTTATGTTTACATTCTCCCTCACCACCCAGAAACCGAGAAACAGAGCATAACCTGAGAATGTGAAATCACTCCCTGAGGGACAAGCTATGTCCTATCCTCAAATAGCTTCAACCACTGAGAAGACCAAGACACCAGACTTCCCTTCCCGTCCCAATGTCCCCTTTCCCTTGTGGGATAGGTGCCAGGGATCCAGTACTGTGACTCGTGCTCAGAGTTATTCTATGGGGATTGGGCGAGCTCTCTTCGCTCCTGCGTGATCGGGATAGCTAGCACAGGGGAGTGGCTAATTATAACATTACCTGCTAATTATATGTTGGATGAATAATAAACTACTGTTTCGATGTCACAAGAAATACATTTCTTATCCTCAGAAAAAGATTCCTCTGATCGAACTACCTATTGTACGAATACCACTAGAACTGTTTTGTTTTGTCTCAGTTCAAAATGTTCTGGTTGCGGTATTTCTTGAATAGCATTCTCTGCCATTCATATAATCTAATGGTACAAGTTACAATTGGAGGCAGAGTGGATTATGCCCACTTGGGTCTTTTCGATCCAAAATCGTGATTTAAGTCTGTGACGTGATCATCTTCTGGCATGTGGCAAATTTAAAGCCGTACATGCGCATTAGAATGCAAAATTAAGCCTTAACAAGGGAGCCACATTACTGTCTTGAACATAATGTTTGCTTTTAGCTCAAGGCAAGTCAGTTTGTGCAAAACCAGGCTCTAGCCCTGGGGAGAGCATGAGCTCTGGGGTAATTATTTGTAATTATTTTGAAGATGGCTTACAAATCTTGCTATGATCTGACAATGACAGTTTCCATGCCAAGCAGAAATATTTCTGCTATGGGCACTTGTCATGCCTATACATCAGTATGTCTGCCTGTGTGAAATGAACAGCCACTCTGACGAACACAAGTGTTGTATTGTCATTAATCTCTCACCAATGACACACGTTCTGTAATTCCAAAATCCATTTTCCTATCATGTTAAAATTTATACAAATCAAATGTCGAAATTTTCATTCATTCAGTAGCAGAACACACGAGAATTCTGTTTTCTGGCATCATGCATCAAACAAAACATGCGGAAGCATGCAAGTATTTTTTTTAAAGTATACATACTATTTTAAATCTGATTATATTTTGCTGTTGCAGATGGTGTGCGAGTGCTTCGCGTAATCTACATTCGTCTTTCTGATTGTTAATAGTAAAAAATAAAATAAATTACTCGTGCAATTGCCCTAGTACAGACTATCCACTTTATTGTCTAAATATCAAAGTCTCCAAAAACATCAAACTTTGGTTACATAAGGTATCCCCGTTTTTAGCCAACGAAAATATACATATTTTTAAACATAAGCTCTAAATATCACCCATGCTATTGAGACATTTATCAATAAGGATGGCCCTGTCAATTTTGTATGAACAATGGTGCTCAGCAATGACCTGCCCACTCTGCAATGTTTAACCTGAATCGCGCATTGTACAATCTGTGCATGAACACGTGCAGTAACAAATCCCCAATTGTAGAGTTCAATTTGCATCCAAAACCTATCTCTCAAAGAATAAAAAAAGTTACAAAACAAACTGCTATGTTATGTTGTTGCAGCTCATACAACACATACGTCAAATGATTCTGTAGGAGTTTGTAACTAAAGAGCAGACTACTAGGCAAGGGACCAACCAATCAATGACCTTACTGAAATAGTTTTCACATCTTCTGGCTAAGAAGTTGAGAGCTGCAGCCAGAATACCAAGTGTGACAGAGATCTACATGAAGCCTGAACCCAGGAAGATGGATGCTGAGCAATTCCTCCTCGCCAGGACTCACTAGAATCTATTTAATTGTTGACATATTTGCAGAACATCTACCTAGAGAGTGAGTGAGAAACGCTATGGGTCGAACACACATGAAGAAGTACAAACAGACCATCATCAACAAAAGAATGTGCAATAGAATGACGGCAAGGTATCACAACCACTGAATAAACACCACACAATTTAATTGTTTCCTCAGTTTATGCAAAGCAGAAGCTCTTGCCATCACACAACACCTTAAGTGCCATCAATAGCTGGACTGATATCTGGATTCCTGTCTTTGGTAGCTCCTTGTGTAGATCTGGTATCATTCACCATCTCTGTTACATGCAATCTGCAGTCTTTAATTTAAGGTTCCTATTGTCCTTGTGTTAAATAGATCCCCACACTAGAATTCCTCCTTTATCTACGAAATATTTTATGCTTGCCTGTATCGCCCTTCCTCCTTCAGCCACCCTCTTCAGAATCTTTCAGGGGGGGATCGCAAATAAGTAGGATTTCCAATGTCCTGGATTTTGTCTCCCCCTAGTGGTTAAGATAATGATACAAAAAGATAATACGATTTCCATGCAGTCTGCTTCACCGAAGATCTCAGGTTTTATTAGGTTTCCAGCTCTTGTGCATTCCCCTAAACTTAGTTTGTCTTCCAGATCGGAAATTACTTCTACTATGCATGGCTGAAAAGGTGGCAGAAGCCTGATGAGCTTCTGGTCTGGAACTTACATATGCCTCCAGTGCACTTCCCCTCTGCTGCCTTTATTGATTGCATCACTCCAGACATGCACCATGAATCGCCTTCAGCTTGCTTTCCACTGCGACTGTCATCTATTGCATATCCATTTATGCAGTGAATCTAGCAACTCCATCAATATCTTGTTCCTCCGTAATACCTCACCCCTAATCACAGCAATTTTCTCAACATCCCCTAAATTTGATGATTATTTCATGGTGGGACCCTGTGTCTCCTCACACAAAAATAACATAATGATGGCAAGGCTACAAACCTTGGAAGCCTGCCTCCATCGTGGACGTGAGTTGGTTTGCAGTTGGTAGTGCGTACCCCAGGAAGAGAGGAAGTAAGTGACGGAAACACATGCTTAGATGGTTGTGGTGCACGACTAGGCCCACTGAGATACATTAAGATAGCAGACCTCTGTGCATTCCTCTAAACAGAATATGGCAGGTAGTGACCTAGAAGCCAATGGCTTGAGGCTGCCAAGAATGGTGCTATTGGTAAGTGTCCAGAGATAGGGAATAAGAGAGGCCTTATAAGGACTGGGGAGATGAATATGGAGAGTGAGACGTAGAAGAGAAGACTCCAAACAAAGAGTCAGTACCAAATATTTTGACCCACAACTTGTCACACCAAATGCTTAGTTCATTGCTTATCTCTTAGTGAGGGTTTTCTATGGTGCCACTCGGCAGTGCAAACTAATGCTTTGCTAACAATAACCGTGTGATTTTGGTGTGTTTATCTCAAAATAGCAGACCAGAGTGAAACAATCACCTATTTGTGGCTGTGTGTGCATTATAGCTGAAGCCCATTTAAAACCCAAATTTCCCATAATTATCCATAAAATTGCAGTAGCTATATTTTAAATTCTGTCAGATTTTCTTTTATTGCAATGACAAATTTTGAATAGTGACATGTCATTGCTATTTTAATTATTTGAATTTCAGAGCCTTTGTAGTCCCAGAGAAGTAAAATGAATATATTAGCCAGTCTCTGTTAGTAGGCTTGTGTTAATTATTTATCAGCTAAAACCATGGGTATCCGAACACTTGCTTTGTTTAGAGGAAACAGCATAAGTTAGCCAGGTACAGCAGGTCATCTTCATTGTGAGACTTGCTGCATAGCTTGTGGCACGTAGAACAATAAGGTCCTACTGGTATGTGATCAATGAAAGATGCAACATTTAGTTTGCACTGTAGGCGAGCAAAAAAACAAACAAAAGCAACACAATAAATGAGTCACACTCAATGCTGAATTAAACAGTCACATCAAATTTTATCTATCAAAGAATTCATTAGTAATAAATTAACAAAAGGAAACATCAAATTCATTTTATAACGGTTGCTTCAAGAGGAATGAGAGAAGAGGTGTTTCAAGTAGTGCTCATGTGCGCAGTGATAAGGGAAAAAAGTGAAGAAAAGAATAATACTGGTATTCAAAGTAATCGTGGCAATGAGAGAATCCAATTTAGCCAAGCCCAAATAGCCTTTTGGGAAATTTGTACAATCTTTTATTTCTCTATTCAGAAATGGGTGGTGTCTGGCTAGAGCAACCACACCACATAGGTTTGCGTAATCTGTCCAGGCTAGGTAGTTTAATAGTGTTGACGTTTTGACCCGAATGTTGCAAGAGGTGATTTAGATCCTAGCATGCAGGTCTTAATCAGGACAGTGAGAAGTACGGTGAATTCAAGGGCAACCTAAAAGGAGACACACAGAGTTAGTTCTAGAGTGTGTCTCATAAAAACATTCGCTGGCTGTGGCAGGTGGCTGTTTAGCATGTTTGATGGTGTCTTTCATGGCTTGGCAGTTTGGGCTGGACTGTTCCCATGAGGCACAGGGTCAAGGCTGGCTTGCATATAGCTGTGTCTGAACTGGGGTGGCGAAGTGAGCTAAAGAATGATGATGGATTCAACCCAGATCTGTGACTGGGGGTGAGTGTCTGAAAAGTTTCAGCGCTCCGTCCATCATCTCCTTGTGTTTGCTTTGTTCACCCTAAGTTGGCAGGGTATGCCCAGACGTGGGTCCCTTGCTCACTTTGCCACTGGATTCAAGCAAGCCTGGCTGATGAGGGCTGTTAGTCTGAAACCGGTCCCAGGATGCTTGTTTCCGGTCAGGGGAAGACATGGCTTGGCAGTTCGGGCTGGACTGTTCCCATGAGGCACAGGGTCAAGGCTGATTTGCATATAGCTGTGTCTGAACTGGGGTGGCGAAGTGAGCTAAAGAATGATGATGGATTCAACCCAGATCTGTGACTGGGGGTGAGTGTCTGAAAAGTTTCAGCGCTCCGTCCATCATCTCCTTGTGTCTGCTTTGTTCGCCCTAAGTTGGCAGGGTATGCCCAGACGTGGGTCCCTTGCTCACTTTGCCATTGGATTCAAGCTAGCCTGGCTGATGAGGGCTGTTAGCCCGAAACCGGTCCCAGGATGCTTGTTTCCGGTCCAGGGAAGACATGGCTTGGCAGTTTGGGCTGGACTGTTCCCATGAGGCACAGGGTCAAGGCTGATTTACATATAGCTGTGTCTGAACTGGGGTGGCGAAGTGAGCTAAAGAATGATGATGGATTCAACCCAGATCTGTGACTGGGGGTGAGTGTCTGAAAAGTTTCAGCGCTCCGTCCATCATCTCCTTGTGTTTGCGTCTTTCTTTGGATCGCCAGTTACTTTGAAGAAAAAAACGTGTTCCACTGGGCTTTGTATGCAAGTTGATGCTGAGTTTTGGCAGCAGATCATGAAAGGGGATCATATATATGTTGAAGGGAAAAGAGCTAAGCTCTGAAACACCCTCATGGATGTTCAGGTTGTCTTTGCAAGTGGAATTCTCTCATGATGAGATTACAGTGCTTGTTTTTTAGGAAGGAGGTGAGCAGATTTTGGGAGTTGTGTTAATCTGTAATGTTTGCATGATTTTGGTATGTGGGATTTGGAGGCTGAATATGTTGAAAGCTGTAGGCAGATCTCTGAGGACTAGCATGTTTGAGCCTCCTTGGTGATTGGCGACAGTGAAGCCTCTTTCAAATCTATGAGGACCGTTTTAGTTCCTGTATTTATATTCCCTTCCATTTACAAATCTAGTATTTGAAATAAAATTACAAATGTCAGATAATTCTGTATTTGCATGTGACACCTTCAAACCAAAACAGAATTACTCTACAGCATAATATTGGTGGTCAGGTTCTTCGAATGTAACCAGGCCCAGACCATTTAGTATCATTTAGATGCAGGTATCTAGGTCCACAAGTTCAGTGGTGACCATGGCCTCCACTCCCCTGGCAGAGGAGAAAATGTCCCCATTTTAGAGATCCCCACCTGCCTAGTGGGTATCTCAAAGCCTATATTGGATTCATTGCATCTGCAGCTCTTAATGTGGGCTCTGTAGCTGTGCTGCTTTGGTTATGTAAATCTCACTTTACCCCTATGTTTTCCTATTTTCATATGGTGATTTCTACTAATATTGTGTGTACATTACATGTTCCTTTCACCTTTGTTAACCTCAGCAGCCTTGAGAAAGCCCCAGGCCTGCATCCCAGGAAGGGGCGAAACATGTTGGTTGATGTGTTTTTCATGAAATCTGGTTCAATTTATGAACCAGCAACTTTAATTTGTTAAAGAAAGCAGTGTGTTTACAACATTATGATGTCATCTGGACATATGATTCTCAATGCAAAGTATGACCTCAGGACATCAATAAGCCCGATTGGATCTCTAACCACTTAGTGATACTTGTGCTTCAATGGGAAAGGGGAATCTCCAACTTACTGAGGCCAATCTGTAAAATCAGAATTTTTTACCCAATCATAAAGGGTTTGTGACTCTCAGAACAAAACCCCTCATTCTTTGATACATATCTAATCTGTTGGCAGCTGATATAAATGGATACTCCTCTTTATAATAACTGTAAAAAGTGAGATGTTAGGGGGAGGCCTGTAATGCTCTGAATTAGGTAAATATTTCATCCCTGTAATGCTCAATTCGAGGACAGAACTACCATTATCGTCGCAACTTTCCCTTCTGGTTGCAATCCTTCGAACATAGATCAGATCTAGCCTGCATTGCACTTAACCTCTACAGATACCATTGCCTCAGGATCTTGTAGGAGTTCTTTTAACATTTTTGCATATGGAAACCCTATGAGAGATAATGGACCAAGTGTGTTCAGGAGCACCTATGGCAAATTCTTCCTTTCATTTCTCTCTATACTTGTGAGTCCTGGTTGAGAAAATAGAGCCAACAACCTATATATTCTGGGAACACCACTCTTTATCTGTCCCTTATTAAATAGTTCCTCTATATAGGTTAGGCTCCTTGATCCTCCAGCTTTAACCTAAGGGGAGGCTGTTTGGTGTCTCAATTGAGCTAAACGGCTTCTAGGTGACAAGTGGAAGAGCTGTAGGTATGAAACCTGGGGGCTTATTTACAAGTTTTTGGTGTAGGGCAGCACTGCAAGTCTTCTTGCGGTGCTGCCCTGTGTCAAAATGAAAGAGCAGGAATGCTCCGTATTTATGGCAATATGGCACATTCCTGTCCTTTCCCTTGCGCTGGCACACAATTTGGTGCCTAGTGCCAATGCAGGCACCCTTGCACCATGGTGCAAGGGTGTCTGTGTTGTTGGCAGGATTGTTTTTGTGCAGGAAGGGGAACCTTGGAGGCTTTTTCCTCTGTCTGTGTGCACTGCAGAATGCGAAAAACGAGGCCAAATGAAGGCATTTCTCCATGTTACGCCTCCCCAGAGAGGCGTACAGTTTTGATGCATTCCCAGGTTTACAGATCCTTGTAAATCTGGGAATGTGTCAAAATCCATGGGTGTTGTCTGGGAAAACCCACTGCAACGCCCATGGAACACCCCCCTGATGCTGTGCAAAGCAATGCAACAACTTGTGCTGAGTTGCCTAACACCATATCTACGAGGCAATGAAAAGCCATGCAAGGTGCCTTTGCGTGGCCTCGTAGATATTGCCTGCACTTTGCGCCACCAGAGTGTAAAGAAAAGTGATGCACAGGCAGTGCAAGAGGCTTGTAAATACGCCCCTTGATCTCTAAGTTTGCCATGATCAAATACTTTTCTTAATACCATAACATCCACTCTTTTCCACATAGCAAATTGTTTGTTGTATGTCCCTGGGAGGAAGTTGGAGTGTCAAACTATGGGTGTAAGTAGGAAGAGAGGGGTAGTTAACTTTTTATGGTGGGAAACTATATCAGTACTATATAAGGGAGATGATTATGTATAACGGTGGCCCACAGGAATTGCGTATCTCCAGGCGAGTGGAATATCAGTTAATTCCTTTTCGATATTAGCCTAAGGCTTAATTATGGTTGGGGCTGACAATTCCCTAGCATATTCACCCTTTTGTTGAAGCTGTACCATAGCCTCTATGTGGTGAGGTGAATTACAAATGTCTGTATATTTAACTTCACAACTTATCTTGACTGCTCATATCTGTAAAACATATTTTGAATCTGATTGTATAATACCTTTTAATTACAGGGGATAATAAGGGCTTAGTGCATCAACTAAATGTGTTTATTCTCCCTTTCCGTTCCCTTCCCACTATTTCCCCAGAGCTTGAGTCCAAGTGCTTGTGGTTCTAATATAAGTACTAAGAATAGAGGAATCAGGGAGGCTTGCACCCATCTGCTTGGATTCCAATAATACTGAAGGCTGTGACAGCTAGTTGTGTGGACAATGAGCTCCCCCTGAATTACTGCTTTAGCTGTGGACCATATGAATCACATATCACCTTCTTTTCTGCCTTTTCATTAAAGTAGTGGTCCAGAGCTTCTGTTATAGACTTCCGATGGGTAGGATCACAAAATGCAATTTAACTCATGATTCACTGTTCCTGACTTAGGGAGAAACAATGCAAAAAACTCTAATTCACAAGTTATTGAGAAATGATCAGACAGTAACCATATTTCTATTACGATTGTGGTGACCCTTCTAAGGGTCATTCTGGGAATTAAACAAGTCACTTCTAGAGTGGGACCTGCGCACATTTGAAAAAAGGAATAGTCCCATTAATGGTATATTGGACCCACTATGTATCGATTTGATCTCAATATTGTATTCCTTCTAAGAGGGATGGGAAGGGGCATTGCTACCATACAACACTGATGAATGGTCTATTAGGTGTAAAAACACTGTATTACAGTCACCCTCAACAACCAAGGTTGCATTCCCAAATTTGGAACATGATGGGAACCATAAAGCATTAAACTTTCCTTTGTTTTCCTTGGGGCTATAGATGGAGAAAAAGTTGCCAATTGGTCTTGCAGTATACCTCGGACACATGTATTCAACAAACTTTCTAAAGGACGTTGCCTCTAAGACTAATGGTAGGTCACGGGACAACAATATTGCTGTGCTATTGGCTTTAGTTTGTTTCCTGGAGTGACACTGAGTGGTAAATCAATAAGACTTCAAGGATTTCCTGTCCTCTTTGATCAAGTGAGTCTCCTGTAACTGGACAACATTGTACTGTTTACTAAGAGGCCATATCAACAATTTCTGCATTTCATTAGGGAGTTCAGCCCCTGTACATTAGGCAACACCAGTGTAAGTGTATCAATCTAAAGGCACAATAGGTGCACTCTGTGAAGAGGGAAATATGTTTCCCTAATCTCATTTCTTTAAAAAAAAAAAAAAGTGAACACCTTTCTTTGTGTCAAAGGTTTGCAGAAGGGAGAACATATGCAACATACATCATTTGATGTCAGTCAAAACCTAACCACCCAATCTCTATCATCAGTCCAGACCAACCCCGCACACCTAAAGGAGAAAGCAAGGGATTGAGCAGACCAGAGAGGAGAAAGTAAAAAGGAGAAGTAGGAGAAAAAAAGAACAAGCATTAGCAAAGCCAATAGGTCTGTCCTCTCACATAGCCGCAGTATCTCAAGTCATTACTACTTGCCCACACAAGTCAGAAGCAACAGCTTGAAGCCTTTGACAATGCTGCAGTCCTTCAAGACTTTACTAGATGTCTCTCAAGGTAGATGCAACAGCTTAAAATGTTTTTCACAAAGTTGCAGTACCTCAGTCAGTGCTAGATGTCCCTCTTTAGTGTGATTCAGCTGCTTGAAGGCCTCATAAAACTGCAGTAACTCGGGATATTTCTAGATACCTCTCTCAAATCAGTTGCAACTGTCTCAAGTGTCCCCTAAGTGGTGAAGGTTTGGCTTTCAAATAAACATGTACATATACACTTTTGCTACTTTAGTGAAGTGTGCTTGTTTTAAAAAGGCTAAGTAAATATTTCAAACCTAGTTTAGGATGATGAGTCAATACTGTAACGTTCAGTAAATGTTTTGATTACTATAGAACACTTGTGATGACATTGTAGTAAACATATGTACTAACAATCACTGTTTAATTCAAGTGCCTTCAACCTTATTCTTAGCAAATAGTTTTTAGTGGCACTATATTTGAGTGCCAATATTGCAGTTCTTATATTATGGCCCATGCCCCATGGTATGTCCTGTGGTAGGAACAAACAAAATATCAATGAGAGTTGAGGAAATCAGTAAAGATATTTGATGAAAGATTCTCTTATCATATATATATATATATTCACTGAAAAAACCATAGGTTTCAGACACGTTATAGTTAGAAATTTGCATTTAAAAAACCTTTGAAATTCACTGAAAAACCATAGGTTTTAGGGACAGTTATAGTTAGTTGGACATTGCACTCGTACAAAACCCGTGAAATTCCCCGTTATAGTTAGTTCAGCTAACTATAACTCGCGCCCCGCAATGCACTGCTGATGACGTCACATATTACATCACTCATGACATGGTCAGTGACATCACTGATGACATCACTGATGACATCTCAAATGACATCACTGATGACATCATGCAGTGACTGTGTGTTTCTATAAAGTTTAAATATGTTTAATATATATGCCAAGGTGTATTGAATAATGAGTGGGTGTATAAGTGTCTGGATGGATGATTTAGTAGGTGCGTGACTGACTCTATAAGTGAGTGATTAAACGTATCTTACTAAATGCATGGGTTAGTGACTAAACTGTGTGAATGTCTTTATCCGTCTGTCTGTTGGTGTGTAAGTGGCTGCATGGGTTTGTAAATAGCTACATGAGTGTCTATGAGTTATTGATTGGTTGTCTGAGTATCTGTATGGGTGCCTGAGTGTTTGTGTGGCTGGGGTGTGTGTGACTGCACATAGATGTATCAGTGGGTGATTCACTGGGTGCATGGTTTCAAGAGTGCATCTGTGATGGACTGTATGGGTGGGTGAGTGTGTGTATGGGTGTGTTAGTGAGTGAATGTATATCTCAGTGGTACATGTGTGAGTAACTACATATGTGAAAGGCAGTATATATGTGTGTTGGAGTATATAAATAGCTATAAGCGAGAGTGTGTGATTGTGATTGTGAGAGTGACTGTATGGATGAGTGTGTGCTTGTATCAGTGATTGTATAAGAGCGTAAGAATGTGCTAGTATTTGTATGAGTAAGTGAGCTGGTGTGTGTATAACTGTATAGGTGAGTAAATGGCAGTGTGATTAATTATTTGCATGACTGACTAGGTGTGTGAGTACCTCTATGGATGAGTGGCGGTGTGTGAGTGTCTATGTAGGTATATGAGTGCATATGATAGTCCTGTACTGAGTGACCGTAAGTATGAGTGACTGTACGGGTGAGTGAGTGGATGTGTGTGTAGACCTAAGAATCAGTGAGTGGGTATGTAGTTATTGGTGTTGGAGTGTCTATGGTTTTGAGAATGGCAGTCTGTAATTTACAGTGGGTGTATCAAAAGTTATATTAGGGTGTGAGAAGATGCATGAAATTATCACATGGATGATGTCATCAGTGATGTCATTTGAGATGTCATCAGTGATGTCATCAGTGATGTCACTGACCATGCCATGAGTGATGTAATATGTGACGTCATCAGCAGTGCATTGCGGGGCGCGAGTTATAGTTAGCTGAACTAACTATAACGGGGGAATTTCACGGGTTTTGTACGAGTGCAATGTCCAACTAACTATAACTGTCCCTAAAACCTATGGTTTTTTCAGTGAATTTCAAAGGTTTTTTAAATGCAAATTTCTAACTATAACGTGTCTGAAACCTATGGTTTTTTCAGTGAATTTCAAAGGTTTTTTAAATGCTAATTTCTAAATATAACGTGCCTGAAACCTATGGTTTTTTCAGTGAATTTCAAAGGTTTTTTAAATGCTAATTTCTAACTATAACGTGTCTGAAACCTATGGTTTTTCAGTGAATTTCAAAGGTTTTTTAAATGCTAATTTCTAACTATAACGTGCCTGAAACCTATGGTTTTTTCAGTGAATTTCAAAGGTTTTTTAAATGCTAATTTCTAACTATAACGTGCCTGAAACCTATGGTTTTTTCAGTGAATTTCAAAGGTTTTTTAAATGCTAATTCCTAACTATAACATGTCTGAAACCTATGGTTTTTTTCAGTGAATTTCCAAGGTTTTGTAAATGACAATTTTTAAATGTATTAATTGTTATCTTTATTTTTTTGATACTGATTTACTACATTTTTTTAAACTATTTATTTTTTAAATTACATTGTAATTACATTATACATTACATTACAAAATATACTTTCTCAGAATGAATTACTTTAGTTTAAATTCTTTGCAAATAGGCAATAGACTTTTAAGTACAGTAGTTACAGTTGTTGCAATGGGCAACACAATTTCAAACACAATGCAACATTGAGCTCAATGTGAATTTCTAGTTAAATGCAATTAGTTACTTTATGGATTACATTTCTAACCACAGGACTGGATCCTAGATTCAGTCCAAGGACATCTCCTGTAAACAGTTGAGTAAAAGCGTTTTGGTTACAGTACTGATTTTTAAGGAATATTATTGTATTTTAAAAGTTGACACTTAGAAACTTTTTCACATAGAATCACCAATGTTATCCTATGGCAGGAAATTCACTTAGCAGGTAAGTAGTGTTATCGTTACTTTTTCTTACTCAGTGGTGGATCCTGGATCCAGCACTGGTGCATCTCCTGTAAACAGTTGAAAGAACGCGTTTAAGTCATACAGGCGATTTTTAAGGAATATTTGTAGTTTGTGAAAATCGACACTTTGAAACTTTTCTGCTGAAAACCAGACAATGGATTCCTATGGAAGGAAATACAAGTTACTGGTAAGTACGGTTAGAATTACTTTTCAGGGTCAGTGCTGGGCTAAAAGATGCAGCACTGGGTTCTCTCCTGATAACAGGTGAGTAAATCGGAATTCGTAGTTCGGCTGATTTTAGAGGAATATTCTAAAGTTCCAAAACTCCACACTTATAAGAATTTCCAAGTGAAACCAGTCAATGTTAGCCTATGGAAGGAAATTCAAGTTACTGGTAAGTACGGTTAGAATTACTTTTCAGGGTCAGTGCTGGGCTAAAAGATGCAGCACTGGGTTCTCTCCTGATAACAGGTGAGTAAATCGGAATTCGTAGTTCGGCTGATTTTAGAGGAATATTTGCACAATGGTGAAGGAAGGGGTGGGGCCTGAGGTGACATGTCTGCAAACACGCCCTGTGGCGCGTGTTTAAGTTGGAGAATTAATTCCTCCTCAATCCCGAGGGTCCCTAGGGCCAACTAGCCCACCAGATACCTCCAGTATGCGCCAGAGAGCTGCGTTGCAGAGAGGTGTTCAGAGGCCACGCCCTTTTTGCACCTCTCTGCAACGCAGCTCTGTGGTGCTTTCTGGACGTACCTGGTGGGCTAGTTGTCCCCCAGGGACCCTCAGGATTGAAGGGGATTTAATTCCCCATCTTAAAACACGCCACGGGGTGTTGTTTTTTTTTTTTAAGAAGGGGGGCTGTGTGGCCCCCCTTTTTTTTCTAATTTATTGGTCCTGGGGACCCCATTCCCCAGGGCCTGCCCCCTATTTATTTAAAAAAAAAAAAAAACAATTTGGAAGGGGGCCGTGTGGCCCCCTCCCAAGGCCTTAATCGGTCCCGGGACCCCATCCCCGGGGCATGGCCTTTTTAATTTTTTTTTATTGTTTTGGAGGGGGGCTTCGTTGCCCCCCTCCTCAGGCCACTTATGGCCCGGGGACCCCATCCCCCGGGGCCGGCCTTTGTTTTTTTTGTTAAATTTTGGGGAAGGGGGCCGTGTGGCCCCCCTCCCGGGCCACTACTTGCCCCCGGGGACCCCATCCCCCGGGGCTGGCCCTCTCCGTTGGGGACTGTGGGGGGGTCCCCAATCCCCCCACGGTCCCGCCAGCTCCCCGCGTCCCTCGGGAGCCGGCATTGCTTTTCCACATGGGGAGCTGCTAAGATGCAGCTCCCCATGTGGAAAAGCAATTTGCTTTGGATATTGGAAGCAAGAGCAGCTTTCCCTGCTCTCGCTTCCAATATCCAAAGCAGTTTGCTATGACAGGACGGGAGCCGCGAGGCTCCCGTCCTGTCATAGCAAACTACAGTGTCCCGGGGGTAGGCACCCCGGGACTCTGCAGGAGCCAGCCCTGGGGGGTGGCGGTCCCCAGGGCCATCAAGGGCTCCAGGAGGGGGGCCGCGCGGCCCCCCTTCCTTGAATTGCACAGCCCCGGGGAGGTGGTGGTCCCCGGGGCTCCGTAACGGACCCCCACATTAAAATATTTAGTGCCCCGGGGAGGTGGCGGTCACCGGGGTGTGTGGGGGCTCAAGCCCCCCACATAGGTAATTTTAAAAAATAAAAGAAGCCCCAGGGGGTGGCGGTCCTCGGGGCTGCGGGAGGGCCGAGAGCCCTCCCGCATCATTTTTTTATTAAAGCCCCAGGGGGTGGTGGTCCCCGGGGCTTGGGGGCCTTAGAGGCCCCCACACATAAAACTTAACCCCCGCATGCCCTCGGGACTTGGCCCACCCGAGGGCCAATTACCAAAGAAGCGCGGGAGTCCACGCCATTTTTTTTTAATCGGCAGGATCCGCGCACCGTAAGCGCATCCTGCCGATTTAAAAAAACAAAACATTTTGGGCCCTGGGGGTCAGGGTGTTTCTACCCTGCCCCCTTTTGCGTATTGCGCACTTTTTTACTGCTTTCTTGTTCCTCGGTTCTACCGAGGAACAAGATGGCTGCCAACACTTCCTGATTTGGAGTGTTGACAGCCAATTAGCATGCAGCTCGAGGTCGGGAGGGTGCGCGGATCCACCGCGGCCATAAATATCAAAACGTTTATTTTGGATTTTCTCTGCAACTACTGAACGGATTTACACCATTTTTAAAAAGGGTGCTTTCTTAACCAAGCACTACCTTTTTGCCAAATTTGGTGTAATTCCGTTCAGCAGTTTTTGCTGTAGCCTTGCATAAAGTTTCCTATGGGAAATCGATTTTTTCACTCTTATTTTTTGAAATTCTCCGCAACTACTGAACGGATTAACACCATTTAAAAAAAAGGTCGCTTTCTGAACCAAGCGCTACCTTTTTGCAAAATTTGGTGTAATTCCGTTCAGCAGTTCGGGCTGTAGCCGTGGCTAAAATTTCCTATGGGAGTTAACATCGAGAAAACGCGTTTTGGGACCCCCCTTTTTTCTCGGCCGCTGCTTGATGAATCACCCCAAAACTTTCAAGACAGGAGCGGACCAGAGCGCCCCACTAGTTTTGAAAATTTCGCGATGATTCGTCAAACGACGCCAAACTTATTGGGAATAGAATGTTGCGGATTTCCTATGGATAAAGGTCCTAACTATAACTATCTACTGGCGACCGCCAGTAGATAATATATATATATATATATATTCACTGAAAAAACCATAGGTTTCAGGCATGTTATAGTTAGAAATTAGCATTTAAAAAACCTTAGAAATTCACTGAAAAAACCATAGGTTTCAGGGACGTTATAGTTAGTTGGACATTTCACTCGCACAAAACCATAGAAATTCCCCGTTATAGTTAGTTCAGCTAACTATAACTCGCGACCCCGCAATGCACTGCTGATGACGTCACATATTACATCATTCATGACATGGTCAGTGACATCACTGATGACATCACTGATGACATCTCAAATGACATCACTGATGACATCATCCAGTCACTGTGTGTTTCTGTAAAGTTTAAATATGTTTTATATATATATGCCAAGCTGTATTGAAGAATGAGAGGGTGTAGAAGTGTCTGGATGAAGGATTTAGTAGGTGCGTGACTGACTGTATAAGTGAGTGATTAAATGTGTCTTACTGAATGCATGGGTTAGTGACTAAACTGTCTGAATGTGTGTATCAGTATGTCTGTTGCTGTGTAAGCTGCTGCATGGGTTGGTGAGTAGCTACATGAGTGTCTATATGGGTTATTGATTGGTTGCCAGAGTATTTGTATGGGAGACTGAGTGTGTGTGTGGGTGAGTGGGAGGTGTGTGACTCTGTGCATAGATGTGTGAGTGGTTGATTCACTGGGTGCATGGGTTCAAGAGTGCATGTGGAAACAGCTGTATGGGCGGGTGAGTGTGTGTATGGGTGTGTTGGTGAGAGATTGAATGTCTCACTGGTACATGTCCAAGTAACTACATATGTAAAAGGTAGTGTTTGTGAGAGTTGGAGTATATAAATGACTATACATGAGAGTGAGTGATTGTGAGAGTGGCTGTATGGATCAGTGTGTACTTGTATCAGTGATTGTATAAGAGAGTAAGTATGTGTTAGTATATGTTTGAATAAGTGAGGTGGTGTGTGAATAACTGTATAGGTGAGGAAATGGGAGTGTGATTAATACTTTGCATGACTGACTAGGTGTATCAGTAACTCCATGGATGAGTGGCGGTGTGTGAGTGTCTGTATAGGTGTATGAGTGCATATGATAGTGTTGTATTGATGAGTGACTGTATGTATGAGTGATTGTATGGGTGAATGAGTGGATGTGTGTTGTAGACCTAGGAATCAGTGAGTGCGTATGTAGTAACTGGTATTGGTGTGTCGATGGTTTCGAAAATGGTAGTCTGTATTTTACAGTGGGTGTATCAAAGATTATATTAGAGTGTGAGGAGGTGCATCAGATTTTGACGTGGATGATGTCATCAGTGATGTCATCAGTGATGTCATTTGAGATGTCATCAGTGATGTCATCAGTGATGTCACTGACCATGTCATGAATGATGTAATATGTGACGTCATCAGCAGTGCATTGCGGGGGCGCGAGTTATAGTTAGCTGAACTAACTATAACGGGGGAATTTCTATGGTTTTGTACGAGTGAAATGTCCAACTAACTATAACGTCCCTGAAACCTATGGCTTTTTCAGTGAATTTCTAAGGTTTTTTAAATGCTAATTTCTAACTATAACGTGCCTGAAACCTATGGTTTTTTCAGTGAATTTCAATGGTTTTTTAAATGCTAATTTCTAACTATAACGTGCCTGAAACCTATGGTTTTTTCAGTGAATTTCAAAGGTTTTTTAAATGCTAATTTCTAACTATGCCTACAAAGGTAGGACATGTGAAGAAAGAGGAAGAAAAGCGCACAAAGAAGCAAGACAAATGCAGAAAGAGGCAACAGAAGTCCAGAAAGACGAAGAAAAGTGCAAGAAGAAGCAAGAGATGTGCAGAAAGAACCAACAGAGGAGCAGAAAGTCCTCCTGTGCCCCCAACTTTTTACTGACGGGTACTGGTGGTAACTGACTCTGACTAACCAGGACCGGAGCCAGTGCTATGCTAAAAGACACTTAGAATACAGTGAAAACACCTACATACACTAGGGAACACTATGCGTTGGGGTACCCCTGTGATTAGCATGACCTCCTCTGTATTTGCCATGAATTAGTGCCTGGGTCATTGCATGAGTACATGGGTAGTGACTGGATGATTAGAGTACTGCGAGGAGAGTGCATGGTGAATTTATAAGTGCTTGGGTTTTGGCATAGTGATTGGATAAGGACATAGGACTGGCTGGGTGATTGGAGGACTGCATAGGTAGTACCAGGGAGATTACTGGACTGCATAGGTAGTCCTCAATGGATTGCAGCAGTGCATGTGTTAGTGACTGGATCATTACATAAGTACATGGGTAGTGACTGGATGATTAGAGTGCTGCAAGGACAGTGCATGGTGATTTTATAACTGCTTGGGTTTTGGCGGAGTGATTGGATAAGTACATGAGTGCTGGCTGGGTGATTGGAGGAGTGCATGGGTAGTGACAGAGGGATTTCTGGAGTGCATGGGTACTACCTGGGTAATTGGAGGAGTGAATCAGTAGTGTGTAGGTGGTTAGAGGTCTGCATGGGAAGTGCTAAGGGGATTGTAGCAGTGCATGTGTTAGTGCCTGGGCCATTCCATGAGTACATGGGTACTGACTGGAAGACTAGAGTACTGCAAGGAGAGTGCATGGTGAATTTATAAGTGCTTGGGTTTTGGTGGAGTGATTGGATAAGTACATGGTGCTCGCTGGGTGATTGAAGGAGTGCATGGGTAGTGACAGGGCGATGGCTGGACTGCATGGGTAGTGCTCAGGGTATTGTAGCAGTGCATGAGTTAGTGCATGGGTCATTGCATGAGTGCATGGGTACTGACTGGATGATTAGAGTACTGCAAGGAGAGTGCATGGTGAATTTATAAGTGCTTGGGTTTTGGCGGAGTGATTGGATAAGTACACACATGTCACATCAGTCCCGCCCCCTCCCTTCACCACTGTGCAAACGCGCACCCTGGCGTGTTTTAAGTTGGGGAATTAATTCCCCTTGAATCCTGAGGGTCCCTGGGGTCCAACTAGCCCACCAGGTACCTCCAGTAAGCACCACAGAGCTGCGTTGCAGAGAGGTGGTCCAAGGCCACGCCCCTTTACACCTCTCTGCAACGCAGCTCTGTGGCGCTTACTGGAGGTACCTGGTGGGCTAGTTGGACCCCAGGGACCCTCAGGATTCAAGGGGACTTAATCCCCAACCTACAATGCGCCAGAGGGCGCGTTTGCACAGTGGTGAAGGGAGGGGCGGGGCCTGATGTGACAAGTGTGCAAACGCACCCTGTGGCACATTTTAAGTTGGGGGATTAATTCCCCTTCAATCCTGAGGGTCCCTTGGAGCCAACTAGCCCACCAGGTACCTCCAGTAAGCGCCACAGGGCTGCGTTGCAGAGAGGTGGTCAGAGGCCACGCCCCTTTTTTCACCTCTCTGCAACGCAACTCTGTTGTGCTTACTGAAGGTACCTGGTGGGCTAGTTGGACCCCAGGGACCCTCAGGATTTAAGGGGACTTAATCCCTCAACTTAAAACGAGTCATGTGGTGCCTTTGCACAGTGGTGAAGGGAGGGGGCGGTGCCTGTTGTGACATGTGTGCAAACATGCCCTGTGGTGCGTTTTAAGTTGGGGAATTAATTCCCCTTCAATCCTGAGGGTCCCTGGGGGCCAACTAGCACACCAGGTACCTCCAGTATGCACCACAGGGACTCTGCAGGAGCCGGCCCTGGGGGGTGGCGGTCCCCACGGCCATCGAGGGCTCCTGGAGGGGGGCCTCGCGGCCCCCCTCCCAACTAGTGTACAGCCTCGGGGAGGTGGTGTTCCCCGGGGCTTGGGGGTCCGTAACGGACCCCCGCATTTGCACTTTAGTGCCCCTGGGAGGTGGCGGTCCCGGGGCGTGTGGGGGGCTCGAGCCCCCCACACAGGTTTATTCATTTTTTTTAAAAAGCCCCAGGGGTGGCGGTCCCCGGGGCAGTGGGGGGCCGTGTGACCCCCGGGAATAAGTAATAAAAGCCCCGGGGGGTGGTGGTCCCCGGGGCTTGGCACATTAAAATAGAAGCCCCGGGGGGTGGCGGTCCCCTGGGCTGCGGGAGGGCTGAGTGCCCTCCCGCACATAATGTTAAGAAAGCCCCGGGGGTGGCGGTCCCCGGGGCTGCGGGGGCCTCCGTGGGCCCCTGCATATATTTGTTACAAATGCCCCCGGGACCTGGCCCACCCGGGGGCCTCAATTAAATAAAGCGCGGGAGCCCGCGCTTCATTTTAAAAAAAATGTTTGTCCAGATTCGCGCACCCAGCGCGAATTCGGCTGATTTTTAAAAAAAATGCTTTTTTTTGGTCTGGGGGTCCTTGTGGGACCCCCTGAGCAGGCCTAGGGGGTCAAGGTGTTTCTACCCTGCCCCCTTTTCTTGTTTTTTTAATCTTTTTCCTCACCTTTTCTTTCTCCCTCAGTCCGAGCACAGGATGGCTGCCAACACTTCCTGGTTTGAAGTGTTGGCAGCCAATCAGATCCAAGCTCGTGCTCGGGGATTAGGCTCCGCCCACATATATATATATATATTTTTCTTTAATATCTCAAAAACTACTGAACGGATTTACACCATTTAAAAAAAAGTCGCTTTCTGAACCAAGCACTACCTTTTGCCAAATTTGGTGTAATTCCGTTCAGCAGTTCGAGCTGTAGCCTTGCCTAAAGTTTCCTATGGGAAATTGATTTTTTGACTCTTATTTTTTGAATTTCTCAGCAACTACTGAACGGATTTACACCATTTAAAAAAAGGTAGCTTTCTGAACCAAGAGCTACCTTTCTGCCAAACTTGGTGTAATTCCGTTCAGCAGTTCGGGCTGTAGCCTGTCTCAAAGTTTCCTATGGAAATTAACACACGAAAAACACTTTATGGGACCCCCTTTTTCTCCGCCCCCGCTTGACGAATCACCCCAAAACTTTCAGGATAGGAGCTGACCTGGATAGACCTTTTTGGGAGAATTTCACAAAGATTCTTTAAACGACGCCAAAGATATTAGCAAATCAAAAAATGCTTTTCCTATGGAAACTAGGTTCTAACTATAACTACCTACTGGCGACCGCCAGTAGGTAATATATATACTATATATTCACTGAAAAACCATAGGTTTCAGGCACGTTATCGTTAGAAATTAGCATTTAAAAACCTTACAAATTCACTGAAAAACCATAGGTTTTAGGGACAGTTATAGTTAGTTGAACATTGCACTCGTACAAAACCCGTGAAATTCCCCCGTTATAGTTAGTTCAGGTAACTATAACTCGCACCCCCGCAATGCACTGCTGATGACATCACATATTACATCACTCATGACATGGTCAGTGACATCACTGATGACATCACTGATGACATCATCCAGTGACTGTGCGTTTCTGTAAAGTTTAAATATGTTTAATATATATAGGGAAAGGCGTATTGAAGAATGAGTGGGTGTATAAGTGTCTGAATGGATGATTTAGTACGTGCGTGACTGACTCTACAAGTGAGTGATTAAACGTATCTTACTGAATGCATGGGTTAGTGACTAAACTGTGTGAATGTCTGTATCCGTCTGTTTGTTGGTGTGTAAGTGGATGCATGGATTTGTGAATAGCTACATGAGTGTCTATATGGGTTATTGATTGGTTCTCTGAGTATCTGTATGGCTGCCTGAGTGTTTGTGTGGGTGGGGTGTGTGTGACTCTGTACATAGATGTGTGAGTGGGTGATTAACTGGGTGCATGATTTCAAGAGTGCATCTGTGATGGACTGCTTGGGTGGGTGAGTGTGTGTATGGGTGTGTTAGTGAGTGAATGTATATCTCAGTGGTACATGTGCGAGTAACTACATTTGTGAAAGGCAGTATATATGTGTGTTGGAGTATTTAAATGGCTATAAGTGAGAGTGTGTGATTGTGAGAGTGGCTGTATGGATGTGTGTGTGCTTGTATCAGTTATTGTATAAGAGCGTAAGAATGTGCTAGTATTTGTATGAGTAAGTGAGCTGGTGTGTGTATAACTGTATAGGTGAGTAAATGGGTGTGTGATTAATTATTTGCATGACTGACTACGTGTGTGAGTACCTCTATGGATGAGTGGCGGTGTGTGAGTGTTTATATAGGTGTATGAGTGCATATGATAGTCCTGTACTGAGTGACTGTAAGTACGAGTGACTGTACGGGTGAGTGAGTAGAGTGTGTGTGTGTAGACCTAAGAATCAGTGAGTGGGTATGTAGTTATTGGTATTGGAGTGTGTATGGTTTTGAGAATGGCAGTCTGTAATTTAGAGTGGGTGTATCAAAAGTTATATTAGGGTGTGAGAAGATGCATGAAATTATCACATGGATGATGTCATCAGTGATGTCATCAGTGATGTCATTTGAGATGTCATCAGTGATGTCATCAGTGATGTCACTGACCATGTCATGAGTGATGTAATATGTGACGTCATCAGCAGTGAATTGTGGGCGCGAGTTATAGTTACCTGAACTAACTATAACGGGGGAATTTCACGGGTTTTGTACGAGTGCAATGTCCAACTAACTATAACTGTCCCTAAAACCTATGGTTTTTTCAGTGAATTTGTAAGGTTTTTTAAATGCTAATTTCTAACTATAACGTGCCTGAAACCTATGGTTTTTTCAGTGAATTTCAAAGGTTTTTTAAATGCTAATTCCTAACTATAACATGTCTGAAACCTATGGTTTTTTCAGTGAATTTCAAAGGTTTTGTAAATGACAATTTTTAAATGTATTAATTGTTATATTTATTTTTTTGATACTGATTTACTACATTTTTTGAAACTATTTATTTTTAGATATTTTATTTTTTAAATTACATTGTAATTACATTATACATTACATTACAAAATATACTTTCTCAGAATGAATTACTTTAGTTTAAATACTTTGCAAATAGGCAATAGACTTTTAAGTACAGTAGTTACAGTTGTTGCAATGGGCAACACAATTTCAAACACAATGCAACATTGAGCTCAATGTGAATTTCTAGTTAAATGCAATTAGTTACTTTATGGATTACTTTTCTAACCACAGGACTGGATCCTAGATTCAGTCCTGGGACATCTCCTGTAAACAGTTGAGTAAAAGCGTTTTGGTTACAGTAGTGATTTTTAAGGAATATTATTGTATTTTAAAAGTTAACACTAAACTTTTTCACATAGAATCACCAATGTTATCCTATGGGAGGAAATTCACTTAGCAGGTAAGTAGTGTTATCGTTACTTTTTCTTACTCAGTGCTGGATCCTGGATCCAGCACTGGTGCATCTCCTGTAAACAGTTGAAAGAATGCGTTTAAGTCATACAGGCGATTTTTAAGGAATATTTGTAGTTTGTGAAAATCGACACTTTGAAACTTTTCTGCTGAAAACCAGACAATGGATTCCTATGGAAGGAAATACAAGTTACTGGTAAATACGGTTAGAATTACTTTTCAGGGTCAGTGCTGGGCTAAAAGATGCAGCACTGGGTTCTCTCCTGATAACAGGTGAGTAAATCGAAATTCGTAGTTTGGCTAATTTTAGAGGAATATTATAAAGTTCCAAAACTCCACACTTAGAAGAATTTCCAAGTGAAACCAGTCAATGTTAGCCTATGGAAGGAAATTCAAGTTACTGGTAAGTACGGTTAAAATTACTTTTCAGGATCAGTACTGGGCTCAAAGATACAGCACTGAGGTCTCTCCTGATAACAGGTGAGTAAATCGGAATTCGTAGTTCGGCTGATTTTAGAGGAATATTATAAAGTTCCAAAACTCCACACTTTGAAGAATTTCCAAGTGAAACCAGTCAATGTTAGCCTATGGAAGGAAATTCAAGTTACTGATAAGTACGGTTAGAATTACTTTTCAAGGTCAGTGCTGGGCTAAAAGATGCAGCACTGGGTTCTCTCCTGATAACAGGTGAGTAAATCGGAATTTGTAGTTCTGCTGATTTTAGAGGAATATTATAAAGTTCCAAAACTCCACACTTTGAAGAATTTCCAAGTGAAACCAGTCAATGTTAGCCTATGGAAGGAAATTCAAGTTACTGGTAAGTACGGTTAAAATTACTTTTGAGGATCAGTACTGGGCTCAAAGATGCAGCACTGAGGTCTCTCCTGATAACAGGTGAGTAAATCGGAATTCGTAGTTCGGCTGATTTTAGAGGAATATTTGTATGTTACAAAAATCGACACAGAAACTTTTTCAGCAAAAAGCAGGCAATGATATCCTAGGGAAGGAAATTCAAGTTACTGGTAAGTACGGTTAAAATTACTTTTGAGGATCAGTACTGGGCTCAAAGATGCAGCACTGAGGTCTCTCCTCATAACAGGTGAGTAAATCGGAATTCGTAGTTCGGCTGATTTTAGAGGAATATTTGTATGTTACAAAAATCGACACTTAGAAACTTTTTCAGCAAAAAGCAGGCAATGATATCCTATGGAAGGAAATTCAAGTTACTGGTAAGTACGGTTAAAATTACTTTTCAGGGTCAGTACTGGGCTCAAAGATGCAGCACTGTGGTCTCTCCTGATAACAGGTGAGTAAATCGGAATTCGTAGTTCGGCTGATTTTAGAGGAATATTATAAAGTTCCAAAACTCCACATTTAGAAGAATTTCCAAGTGAAACCAGTCAATGTTAGCCTATGGAAGGAAATTCAAGTTACTGGTAAGTACGGATAGAATTACTTTTCAGGATCAGTACTGGGCTCAAAGATGTAGCACTGAGGTCTCTCCTGATAACAGGTGAGTAAATCGGAATTCGTAGTTCGGCTGATTTTAGAGGAATATTTGTATGTTTCAAAAATCGACACTTAGAAACGTTTTCAACAAAAAGCAGGCAATGATATCCTATGGAAGGACATTCAAGTTACTGGTAAGTACGGTTAAAATTACTTTTCAGGATCAGTACTGGGCTCAAAGATGCAGCACTGAGGTCTCTCCTGATAACAGGTGAGTAAATCGGAATTCGTAGTTCTGCTGATTTTAGAGGAAGATTTGTATGTTTCAAAATCGACACTTAGAAACTTTTCAGCAAAAAGCAGGCAATGATATCCTATGGAAGGAAATTCAAGTTACTGGTAAGTACGGTTAAAATTACTTTTCAGGATCAGTACTGGGCTCAAAGATGCAGCACTGAGGTCTCTCCTGATTACAGGTGAGTAAATCGGAATTCGTAGTTCGGCTGATTTTAGAGGAATATTATAAAGTTCCAAAACTCCACACTTAGAAGAATTTCCAAGTGAAACCAGTCAATGTTAGCCTATGGAAGGAAATTCAAGTTACTGTTAAGTACGGTTAAAATTACTTTTCAGGATCAGTACTGGGCTCAAAGATGCAGCACTGTGGTCTCTCCTGATAACAGGTGAGTAAATCGGAATTCGTATTTCGGCTGATTTTAGAGGAATATTTGCACAATGGTGAAGGAAGGGGTGGGGCCTGAGGTGACATGTCTGCAAACACGCCCTGTGGCGCGTTTTAAGTTGGAGAATTAATTCCTCCTCAATCCAGAGGGTCCCTAGGGGCCAACTAGCCCACCAGATACCTCCAGTATGCGCCAGAGAGCTGCGTTGCAGAGAGGTGTTCAGAGGCCACGCCCCTTTTTACAACACTCTGCAACGCAGCTCTGTGGTGCTTACTGGAGGTACCTGGTGGGCTAGTTGGCCTCCAGGGACCCTCAGGATTGAAGGGGATTTAATTCCCTTATTTTAAAATGCGCCACAGGGCCTGTTTCACACATGTCACCTCAGGCCCCACCCCCTCCCTTCACCACTGTGCAAACGCGCCCCGTGGCGCGTTTTAAGTCGGGGGATTAACTCCCGTTGAATCCGGAGGGTCCCTGGGGTGCAACTAGCCCACCAGCTACCTCCATTAAGCGCCACAGAGCTGCGTTGCAGAGAGGTGTAAAAGGGGCGTGGCCTCAGAACACCTCTCTGCAACGCAGCCCCTGGCGCATACTGGAGGTTCCTGGTGGGCTAGTTGGCCTCAGGGACCCCCAGTATTCAAGGGGAATTCGTTCCCTCTCTGCAAACGCGCCAGGGGCGCGTTTGCAGAGTGCTGACAAGGAGGGGCGTGGCCTCCGGCGCGATGCCGGATTTTTTTTTTTTTTCAGGGGGCTGTGTGGCCCCCCTTCTTTTTAATTATTTTGGGCCCTGGGGACCCCATCCCCCAGGGCCTGACCGCCTTTTTTTTTTTTTAAATGTGAACGGGAAGGGGACCACATGGGCCCCCTCCTGTGGCCAATTTCGGCCCGGGGACCCCATCCCCGGGTCATTGCCACCTTTTTTAATTTTTATTTTCATGGAGGGGGCTGCGTTGCCCCCTCCTCAGGCCTCCTTAGGCCCCGGGGACCCCATCCCCCGGGGCCGGCCTTTTTAAAATTTTTTTTTCCTAATTTGGGGAGGGGGGCCGCGTGGCCCCCCTCCCGGGCCACTACTTGCCCCGGGGACCCCATCCCCCGAGGCTGGCCCTATCCTTTGGGGTCTGTGGGGGGACACCAACTCCCCCACGGACCATGCCGGCTCCCAGTGTCCTGCGGGAGCCAGCATTGCTTTTCCACATGGGGAGCTGCTAACATGCAGCTCCCCGTGTGGAAAGCAATGTGCTTTGGATACTGGAAGCGAGAGCAGGTTTCCTGCTCTCGCTCCAATATCCAAAGCAGTTTGCTATGACAGGACGGGAGCCGCGAGGCTCCGTCCTGTCATAGCAAACTACAGTGTCCCGGGGTAGGCACCCGGGACACTGCAGAAGCCGACCCTGGGGGTGGCGGTCCCCAGGGCCACCACAGGCTCCAGGAGGGGCCGCGCGGCCCCCTCCCTTCAATTGCACAGCCCCGGGGGGTGGCGGTCCCCGGGGCTTGGGGGGCCTTAGAGGCCCCCCACATAAAACATAAACCTACCCCCCGCAAGCCCCCGGGAAAAAAAAATTTCGGCGGGATCCGCGCACCCTAAGCGCATCCCGCTGATTTTCTTTTTACAAAAAATGCTTTTTTCTGCCCAGGGGGTCCTTGTGGGACCCCCTGAGCAGACCTAGGGGGTCAGGGTGTTTCTACCCTGCCTCCTTTGTGCGTTTTGCGCACTTGTTTCTTGTGTTTTTTCTCGGCGGGATCCGCGCAGCCTAAGCGCATCCCGCCGATTTAAAAAAAAAATGCTTTTTTCTGCCCAGGGGGTCCTTGTGGGACCCCCTGAGCAGACCTAGGGGGTCAGGGTGTTTCTACCCTGCCCCCTTTTTGCGCTTTGCGCACTTGTTTCTGTCCCTCGGTTCTACCGAGGATAAAATGGCTGCCAACACTTCCTGATTTGGGGTGTTGACAGCCATTTGACAGCCAATTAGCATGCAGCTCGTGATCGGGAGGTTACGCGGACCCTACTCGGCCATAGATATATATGTGACTTTACTTTTGATTTTCTCAGGAACTACTGAACGGATTTACACCATTTAAGCAAAAGGCACGACACTGAACCATGGGCTACCTCTTTGCCAAATTTGGTGTAATTCCGTTCAGCAGTTCGGGCTGTAGCCGCGATGAAAGGTCCCTATGGAAAAATGAATGGGGAAAACGCGTTTTGGGACCCCCCTTTTTTCTCGGCCCCCGCTTGACAAATCACCCCGAGACTTTCAGGATAGGAGAGGACCGGAGCACCCCAACAAGTTGGAAACTTTCGCGAAGATTCGTCAACCAGCGCCGAAGTTATTTCAAATAGAATGTTGCGGATTTCCTATGGAAAATAGGTCCTAACTATAACTATCTACTGGCGACCGCCAGTAGATAATATATATCTATATATATATTATCAACTGGCGGTCGCCAGTAGATAGTTATAGTTAGGACCTATTATCCATAGGAAATCCGCAACATTCTATTCCCAATAAGTTTGGCGTCGTTTGACGAATCATCGCGAAATTTTCAAACCTAGTGGGGCGCTCCGGTCCGCTCCTGTCTTGAAAGTTCCAGGGTGATTCATCAAGCGAGGGCCGAGAAAAGGGGGTCCCAAAGCGTGTTTTCTCCATGTTAATTCCCATAGGAAATTTTAGCCACGGCTACAGCCCGAACTGCTGAACGGAATTACACCAAATTTTGCAAAAGGTAGCGCTTGGTTCAGAAAGCGACCTTTTTTAAATGGTGTAAATCCGTTCAGTAGTTACGGAGAAATTAAAAAATAAGAGTGAAAAAATCAATTTCCTTAGGAAACTTTATGCAAGGCTACAGCAAAAACTGCTGAACGGAATTACACCAAATTTGGCAAAAAGGTAGTGCTTGGTTCCGAAAGCACCCTTTTTAAACATGGTGTAAATCCGTTCAGTAGTTGCTGAGAAAATACAAAATAAAGGTTTCGATATCTATGGCCACGGTGGATCCGCGCACCCTCCCGATCACGAGCTGCATGCTAATTGGCTGTCAACACTCCAAACCAGGAAGTGTTGGCAGCCATCTTGTCCCTCGGTAGAACCGAGGCACAAGAAAGCAGTGAGAAAAAAATCGGCAAAAACACGCTGGGTGCGCGGATCCAGCCGATAAAAAAAAATCGAAGCGCGGTCTCCCGCGCTTCGATGCTATTTTGCCCCCGTGTGGGCCAAATCCCGGGGGCATGCGGGGTGGGTTTATGTTTTATGTGGAGGGCCGCTAAGGCCCCCCAAGCCCCGGGGACCGCCACCCCCCGGGGCTTCTTTTTTTAAAAATTGAAATAACCTGTGTGGGGGGGCTCGAGCCCCCCCACATGCTCCGGGGACCGCCACCTCCCCGGGGCACTAACATGTAAATTAGGGGGTCCGTTAAGGACCCCTGAGCCCTGGGGACCACCACCTACCCGGGGCTGTGCATTTGGATGGGAGGGGGGCCGCGCGGCCACCCTCCTGGAGCCATTGATGGCCCTGGAGACCGCCACCCCCCAGGGCCGGCTCCTGCAGTGTCCCGGGGTGCCTACCCCCGGGACACTGTAGTTTGCAATGACAGGGCGGGAGTCACATGGGGGCCCAGGATCCACCACTGAGTAAGAAAAAGTAACGATAACACTACTTACCTGCTAAGTGAATTTCCTCCCATAGGATAACATTGGTGATTCTATGTGAAAAAGTTTCTAAGTGTCAACTTTTAAAATACAGTAATATTCCTTAAAAATCACTACTGTAACCAAAACGTTTTTACTCAACTGTTTACAGGAGATGTCCCAGGACTGAATCTAGGATCCAGTCCTGTGGTTAGAAAAGTAATCCATAAAGTAACTAATTGCATTTAACTAGAAATTCACATTGAGCTCAATGTTGCATTGTGTTTGAAATTGTGTTGGCCATTACAACAACTGTAACTACTGTACTTAAAAGTCTATTGCTTATTTGCAAAGTATTTAAACTAAAGTAATTCATTCTGAGAAAGTATATTTTGTAATGTAATGTATAATGTAATTACAATGTAATTAAAAAAAATATATATCTAAAAATAGTTTAAAAATATGTAGTAAATCAGTATCAAAAAAATAAATATAACAATTAATACATTTAAAAATTGTCATTTACAAAATCTTTGAAATTCACTGAAAAAAACCATAGGTTTCAGACATGTTATAGTTAGGAATTAGCATTTAAAAAACCTTTGAAATTCACTGAAAAAACCATAGGTTTCAGGAACGTTATAGTTAGAAATTAGCATTTAAAAACCTTACAAATTCACTGAAAAAACCATAGGTTTTAGGGACAGTTATAGTTAGTTGGACATTGCACTCGTACAAAACCCGTGAAATTCCCTCGTTATAGTTAGTTCAGCTAACTATAACTCGCGCCACACTAATGCACTGCTGATGACGTCACATATTACATCACTCATGACCTGGTCAGTGACATCACTGATGACATCTCAAATGACATCACTGATGACATCATCCATGTGATAATCTGATGCACCTCCTCACACCCTAATATAATCTTTGATACACCCACTCTAAATTACAGACTGCCATTCGCAAAACCATAGACACTCCAACACCAATAACTAAATACCCACTCACTGAATCTTAGGTCTACACACACATCCACTCACTCACCCGTACAGTCACTCATACTTACGGTCACTCAGTACAGGACTATCATATGCACTCATACACCTACATAGACACTCACACACCGCCACTCATCCATAGAGGTACTCACACACCTAGTTAGTCATGCAAATAATTAATCACACTGCCATTTACTCACCTATACAGTTATACACACACCAGCTCACTTACTCATACAAATACTAGCACATTCTTACGCTCTTATACGATCACTGACACAAGTACACACTCATCCATACAGCCACTCTCACAATCACACACTCTCGCTTATAGCTATTTATATACTCCAACACACATATATACTGCCTTTCACATATGTAGTTACTCACACATGTACCACTGGGACATACATTCACTCACTAACACACTCTTACACACACTTACCCACCCATACAGCCTATCACAGATGCACTCTTGAAACCATCCACCCAGTGAATCACCCACTCACACATCTATGCACAGAGTCGCACAGAGTCGCACACACCCCACCCACACAAACACTCAGGCACCCATACAGCTACTCAGACAACCAATCAATAACTCATATAGACACTCATGTAGCTATTCACAAACCCATGCAGCCACTTACACAGCAACAGACAGACGGATACAGACATTCACCCAGTTTAGTCACTATCCCATGCATTCAGTAAGATACGTTTAATCACTCACTTATAGAGTTAGTCACGCACCTACTAAATCATCCATACAGACACTTATACACCCACTCATTCTTCAATACGCCTTTCCCTATATATATTAAAAATATTTAAACTTTACAGAAACACACAGTCACTGGATGATGTCATCAGTGATGTCATTTGAGATGTCATCAGTGATGTCATCAGTGATGTCACTGACCATGTCATGAGTGATGTAATATGTGACGTCATCAGCAGTGCATTGCGGGGGCGCGAGTTATAGTTAGCTGAACTAACTATAACGGGGGAATTTCAAGGGTTTTGTACGAGTGCAATGTCCAACTAACTATAACTGTCCCTAAAACCTATGTTTTTTTCAGTGAATATATATATATATATATACAAAAAAAAGAAGCAGAGACCTCTGCGTAGTTCTCAAGTTTAGGTGGAAAGCAGCTCCAGTATAGAGCACTCTCAACACAAGCGACACTCTAAGCTTGCTCACCTCAAATGTCAGCTTTTCTATCAAAGTCTTTAAGCGTAGGATTAGGACAGTGCCATCCACGCCGAGATAGAAAGGGACAAAGTCTTTTACCATTTCTACAGCAAAGTTTTTAAGCATAGGATTAGTACAGTGCTATCCTTGCCAAGCTGCAAAATGGCCAAAGCCTTTTACCACTCCAGACACAGTATTACAGCTTTGGATTGGTAAATACCATCCAAGCCAATCTGAAATGAATAAAAGCAACCCCCAGCACGTGTTTCGCTCTCATTAGAGCTCTTCAGAGAGGTACAGCTTTGTCCAGACACAAGGGAGCACCCAGTATAAGTCAAAACAATTCCCTTTCAGGCATAGAGTGACGCATAAATTATGCAAAAAACGAAGCAGAGAACTCTGGGTTGTTCTCAAGTTTAGGTGGAAAGCAGCTCCAGTATAGAGCACTCTCAACACCAGCGACACTCTAAGTTTGCTCACCTCATGTATATATATATATAAATATATGTTCTAATTGTACTATGGATAGGGTCCTTCGATGAATATGTATCAGTTAATGGTTTGGAACTGAATATTAAAGAAACTAAAATCATCACAATAGCTCATTCAAATGTGAAACCTCGAGTTTGGGTTGTTAGGGTGGAGACTATAGCGCACGTGAGGTCATATAAATATGTCTGCATCATTTTCGATGATAGAGTGTCATTCAAGGGCCATTTTAATCACCTGATTGCCAAAAAATCAACTTCTATCTATGCTGTGAAAACCCTCCCAAGTAAGCTAGTGTGCCCAACTACGTACATTTGGTCAAAGTCATGGAGGCAAAATTAGTCCCCGCACTGGCACCTGGATCAGTCATTTCTGATGGTCGAGATGCTCCACTTTTGAATTAGCTACAAATCAAGGCTTATAAATCAGTTTTTAAATTACCAAAAACATAGGTCATGCTGAAATTTGTATTGAGTTTGGATTACAAAATCAAACCCTAGCGAGACAAGTTGCCTTTGTGTTATTTTCATCTGAACCTGACACGTTAGCTAAGTTCTGTTGGCAGGAAATTACTAATTCCCATACACAAATGCCTAAAGATCCTATTTTTCCAAGTGCCTTCACACCTTTGACTATCAAGTATTTGGATTTGAAACAACCAACAGAATTAGTCTAAGAATTTTCTTAAACCAAGCAATGAAGCAACTATCTTTCTAGATGGATAAAGAGGCCCTGATCTGGAAAAAGAATGCCTGGACTACTGTTAATAGTTATGAAAAGCTTGAGCTCCAGCCCTATCTGAAAGCTCATTTCTCAGCTCGCATAAAGATCAAGTTTCTATGGTTGCAATTTGGCAGATACATTACCAAGAATGGTATACCAACGTGGATTCAGCAATGGGTATCATCTTGCTGTAGACTGTGTGGTTATAAAAAAGAATCTTTTCTACACATCATTTGTACTTGCCTAAGATTATTTCAGGCACAATGAACTCTGCTAAAATCACAGTTTTTAGCTGCAAAAGTGAGAACCTGCCAAGAAGTTGTCAAATTCTGTCTATCAGGCAGGTCAATCTTGGTAACGTGCCGCTTGATGAAGTTTTTGTCCCTGGATGAGAACCTTTTAAATACTGTTTAAAAATGCGGCCACACATGGATGGGCAGTGTAATGCAGCGGACATTAGAAACATCTTTTTATATGTATCAAACTCATTTATATGTTACTGTAAAAAAATATTATGTAGTTTTGAATTTCGACGAAATGATGGCATCTGTGTCACAGATGGCCTAGGCATTCTTAATAAGTAATGACATTTCATAATGATTTAGGGAAGCTAGTTTTAGCCTCAATATTAGTAAATCTAATTTAATTTCAATATCCACCCTCAATGACATTTAGTCTGCCCTTTGATTATCTCGTATAACAATGATTAGCCTGTATTAGATTTCTCAAGTGTTTTGAAACATCAATTTGACATGCCATTTAAAATTACAGCAATATTAAGTTATCCTATTTTAGATCTGCTTTTAATTTCTTACTTTGAAGTATTGTGATTTGTGTGGTAACTGTTATATATTTTAATGATTTTTCAACTGGTTTTAGAGCATATTGTAATGATTTTTAGTAATCAATCAATAAACATACTTACTTACTATGGATTTTTCTTGAGGCTAGCAAGACATTCACAAACCAGCAATACCTCCAGATGTTACTACAGGCCCCTCTCCAGTCAGATACTACATCAACAAAATTCTTTCACAAAGCTACAATACTGCAAGTGTTTACTTGAAGTCCCTCTCCAGTCCGATCCAGCTAAATTCTCCATAAACTTGTTATACCTCATGTGGTTATTAGACATCCCTCTCGAGTCAGATGCTAGAAATATTTTCTATCATTCACTGGTAAATACAAGTGCTTTTGAATGTCTAATATTGGGGGACCTGTGAGGGTGATTCTATGTTTAGGTGGGTTTATTAGTAAAAACACCCAACATGTTGTTTTTCAAAGAGAACGAATTTAATAGCTAAAATGGGCTGATCTTTTTGGGCCGATTGTACGACCCTTGTAAATTGCGCTTCGCAATTTTCGCTCGATTGTGAGTCGCAAATTGCGAGGCTCAATTTACAATGTACTACAGTGTCAGAGACACTGATTGCGATTCCCAATGGGGTCGCAAAATGCGAGGCTCATGAATATTAATGAGCCACTCGCAATTTGCGACCCCATTGGGAATGGCTGGCCCTCCCAGGGATGGTGGCCTGCTGGGCTCAGCAGTCCACCATGTCTGGGACTGCTTTTCAATAAAGCAGGTTTTTTTTTTAAATGCAGCACGTTTTCCTTAAAGGAAAACGGGATGCATTTAAAAAAAAAAAAATGAAACGTTTTCGTTTCATTTTTTGGCGCAGGCAGTGGTCCCTAGGACCACTGCCTGCCCCTAAAAAATATTTTCCCCTGCATTTGCAAAGGGGAAGGGGTCCGCTGGTCCCCTTCTCTTTTGCGAGTGCATTACCACCCTCTTGAAGAGGGTGGTAATTTGCGAGTGTTTTGCGACCGCAATTGCGATTGCAAAACATTCATACATGGCTTTGGTATCGCTATTAGGACGGGAACGCCCCTTCCTAATAGCGACTCGCAATTCCTAAATAGCTAGTCGCAAATAAATTGCGACTCGCTATTTAGGAATTGTACATGCCCTGTGACATTTTGCATGCGTAAACGGGTCGCAAACCCGTTTGCGCATGCAAAATAGGGTCGTACATCTGGCCCAAAATCTATTCTTTGTGCTATGGTGCGAGGGAGCATCATTTGAAAGACAATTAAGTAATGAACAAAGGTGATTGAATAATAGTCTCTTATATGTACATATTTACTTTTATGATTTTGTGGGGAAAACATGAACATGAACTGCTGTGTCTGCCTGCTAAAGCACAGACTATCGTGCTTGTCGACTTTGCCGAAGCTGCAGCACCCAGAGTGTACCAGCGCACTCTGCACGCATCAAGGCAAGATGGACGTCTGCCCTCATTGACTCCAATCACTGCATTGTATCCAGCAAGGGGAGACTCCAGCAATGGGGGTCCAGATCCCGAGGCCAACAGCACCGCTGCAATCCCCATAGACAGGTACTCTGCATTCCAGGACTTACAAGGTCCCTGCTGAAGCCCAGCGCTCACGCCGCCAGCCCGAGCTGTGCGAGTAGATCAGTCTTCTGCAAACTTGACATT
Organism: Calotriton arnoldi; assembly: GCA_963921515.1. Taxonomy (NCBI): domain Eukaryota; kingdom Metazoa; phylum Chordata; class Amphibia; order Caudata; family Salamandridae; genus Calotriton; species Calotriton arnoldi. The sequence goes on from CAWUFW010016858.1 coordinate 132,079, forward strand.
GCATTTTAACTGTAATAACTTTGGAAGCATGCTTTACGCTGACCCACTGAGAAAGTCTGTTCCTGATCAATGGCGGGGATCGCTGACATTTACCCAGTGTAACCATAAAGATCCTACTTGAAGCGCAAGGACTTTTTCAGCATTGTACATTCTTTAAGTATTTGTAATTTCAGATGCTTTAATTAGATTCTTATCATTTTTATCTTGTTTTGAAGAGTAAAAGAGATACTATTTTCATACCTCATTGTGTAGTCTTTTTGTGGTGTTTTCTCTGTGTTACTGTATCCACGTATGCACAACTGTTTACACACTGCCTCTTATGTTAAGCCTGACTGCTCTGTCCCAAGCTACCAGAGGGTGAGCAAGGGTAGATTTAAGTGTGTGACTAACTTACCCTGACTAGAATTTAAATCCCTACTTGGACATGGTGCATACCTCTGCCAACTAGAGACCCGATTTCTAACACTGTCCATTTAAATGACCAGTATTCTGTTTTTACTGTTGATGTTCAATATTATTTTCACTTATTAGTCCCAAAGGTACTGTTACTGAGAGGGAAGAGCTTTCAAGTGACCTAGGTCCATTTGTGAGTAGCTCATTCGTTCCAGTTTTTTGGCATGCATTATGTGACTTATTGTCTCGATTTTAAGAAGGGATAAACAGGACTAGAGCATAGCAAAAACCTAGTCTGGATAAGCTACTCACTCATGGATCTGGAAAATGAGAGTTTTGGAGTGAATAGTCTAGCTTTTGACTGCTTTAGATCGTTTTGTGCTTGGTAAATGTTAATAAACCAGCTGTACAGCTTCACTTACAACCAGAAAGATTCAGAATAGCCAGCAGCCATTTGATTTTACTTTATCTAAGAGCGCAGGTGAAGCACAGGCAGTATCTACAAAATTGAAACAGACAAACACACACACACGCACGCACACACACATGCACGCATGTGCGCACACACACATACACACACACCCATCCCCCCAAGCAGCAGGTAAAGTATGGAAAGCCATACTAAAATCTTCCTAGGGCAGGTGCAGAGTGACTAGAGCACCACTGTCCTTTACTCTAAGAGGGCAAGCAAGGTCGCTAGAAATATTCACTTAACAAGGGTACTTACTGCCTGCCGCGCCCACACGAGGCTGCATGTAGTGCATCGAAACGAATTCGAACTAAGGAGTGCAGGAAGGCTAGATATGGTTCAAATTATGCAGGAATTATGCCTTTCACCTCCCCCAAAGCTAAGATGTCTTGAGAAGTTTGGGAAACCAAGCAAAGCAGAGATCCATTAATTCACAAGGAACAGTCTGCAGGTAAACCCATGTATCTTACTTAGTGAGAAAAACAGCATGGGTGTGGGTGTGATTAATGGATAGAAGCTCTGAGAGAGAGTTAACTTATATGGGCAACATTGGGTGGGCGAGCCATGATTGGTATTATGAAGCACGAGTGAGAATAATTAATAATGTGCAGCTTTGTGCAGGACGTTATTAATGAGGACTAGTGCTATGCAGGCCATTAACAATGCTGCACAAATGGTAGGAAAAAGTGAAATAAATTGTAGATGCCAATTGGTGCCATTTAATCAAAGGGTCTTTTGGCTAAAAGCTCTCAGCAATCTGAACCTCATAGCTACATTGTCCACTTTATTAATACGGACCCACAATCAATTCCCAGCATGCATATGGCTGAAAAATGTGACTGCCTGAAAGGAACTTTGGGCACAAGTTGACAGCAATGACTATACATAACCATTGCTTTTTTCCAGCATGAGGTTAGCAACTTTACCTACAGCACTCCTAACGTGGCACATATATCGCATGGGAATGTGCAATGCTGACAAGCACCCAAAACACACTGTAAGCACTCTGGACCTCTCTATTCCACTGTTCATGAAACACATGAGCAGTGGAGCACTAAATTAAATGTCTCTCCTCTATCCTGGAGATGGAATTTCACTGATGGTTTATTGACCCTTCAACCCCCGTTCCATTGAGAATATCTCCAGCGTCATCAACGTCCACATCCTATGAAGGTGACTTCAACCCAGAATGCATAGGGAAGGTTCTCTCCGGTTATACCCACTAACTGCTCCTCAACTTCATTAACACATCCTCAACCAAGGGGCCTTCACCACCTTAATCAAGGTAAAACAAATCCAACTTGTTTTGCACAAAGTAAATGGCATGAGTATCCATCCAACTACTGATCAATCACACATCTACCTTTGCTGAAATCATCAAAAAGCCTGTAGCCACTCAACACCATGAAAAAATCAGGAAGAATTGCTTCTAAAATTACCAGTTTTGAATCAGACCAAGAAGCAGCATTGAAACAGCCGAAAAATGGTGGCAGTGTAATCCACACCACAGATAATGGCAACCATTGTCTCAACATTCTGCTGGACCTACCAGCAACCATCAACACTTCCAATCAAGCTTCTCAACACCCTCTTCTCATGAGTTGGCTTCAGTCAGCACTGTTGAACAATTGCTAGGGGCCTAAACAAAACAACAAAAATAAGCCCACTCCCAAGTCGCTGGGTAGAGAATGACAGTAATGCATGCGTAGCCATCCCCGCAGGTTTCCCTGCGCCTCATCCCTGGTGGTCCAGTGGACCTCTGTCTCCTTCCTCTCACTCTGCTCTTTTACTCGTTTTTCTACCCTTTTTTATCTTTCACCTTTCTGCACTTTTCTGCATCTCTGCTCTTTTGTGCCTTATTTCTGCTCATCTTCCCTTCCTCTCGCTCTGCCCTTTCACTCGTTTTCACTCATTTTTCTACCCTCTTTTATCTTTCACCTTTCTGCACTTTTCTGCATCTCTGCTCTTTTGTGCCTTATTTCTGCCTATTTTCCCTTTTTTTTTTTATCCCATATTTCCTCCCTTACCTTTCCCGCCGCTGCTGCCCCCGCGGCCCCTCCCCCCCAGCGCGACCGGCCCAATCCAGCTCCCCTCCCCGCTCCCAGCTGCCCAGCCCTCCCCGACCCCTACTTAATGGCGGCCACTGCGCGGCCGCGCCGCTGGCGCGCCGAAGGCGCATCAAAGGCAAGCCCGTCTGCGCCCGTCCGTGACCCGACCGCGACCAGCGCCAGGAACCCTGGACCTCCGCCCCGCCAACGCTACGACCCAGCAGCACTCCACGCACTCAACCCAGGCCGCAACAACAACTGCAAGCTAGCATCACCAGCCGACACCCACGGACCCTTCAGCTGTCACCGCTGCCGGCACACCTGCAGCACCGCCAAGAACACGGATCCAGCACAACCCGCCCACAAGAACACAACCAAACCGAAGACCCTGCAATGCATCCTCCTCAACGTCCGATCCCTCCACAAACACGCCACAGAAATCTGGGACCTCCTCGACAGCACCACCCCCGGACGTAGCGTTCTTCACCGAAACCTGGACCAACACCACCTCGGGACCGGACATCGCCATCGCCATCCCCCAAGGATACAAGATCTCCAGGAAGGACCGCCCCACCCGCCCAGGAGGAGGAATCGCCATCGTCCACAAATCCAGCCTCCGCCTGAGCACACTCCCTGACGAACCCACAGAACTGATGGAACACCTTCACTTCAAGATACTGGCCAGCCCCACCGCCACCCTCCGAGGAACCCTCATCTACCTACCCCCTGGACCCCGCGGACCCTTCGCCAACTCCATCACGGACATTATCTCCCCACAGGCCATCGCATCCACCAACTACACCCTGCTGGGAGACCTCAACTTCCACCTCGACAACCAACTGGACCCCAACACCACATCCCTCCTGGACAACCTCCACAACATTGGACTGCGCCAGATCGTGACCGAGCCCACGCACTCAGCAGGACACACCCTCGACCCCCTCTTCACTACAGGAAACTCCATCACCTTCAGCCACACCACCGAACTCCCATGGACCGACCATCGTTGCGTCCACTTCACCTTCAGAACACCCACCATCCACAGACACCAGCACCTGCTTCCACGAAGAAACTGGACCAAAATCACCGACGACCAGCTCACCTCCTCACTAACCAACTCCACCCCAACCATCGCGGAAAACGACGACCCCAACACCGCAGCCCGAACCCTGCATAGATGGATCTCGGACAGCACCAACACCATAGCCCCCCTCAAGAAAAACAACAATACCCGCGCCAAGAAAGCCAGATGGTTTACCACCAAACTTTGAGTGTCCAGAAGCACATGCCGCCGCCTCGAAAAGGCCTGGAGGAACACCAAATCCACAGAAGCCCACCAACAACTTCAGAGCCGCCACCAACGCCCACCATCAACTCATCAGAGAAACGAGGAAAAAAGCAATTGAAGACAGAATCTCCACCCACGCGCACAACAGCAAGGAACTCTTCAGCATCATCAAGGAGTTCGCCCAACCCACTAGCGAGTCTACCGACATCCCTCCCTCACAAGACCTCTGCGACAAACTCAGCACCTTTTTCCACCACAAAATCAAGAGCATCTACGACAACTTCGACGAAGACAACCAACACACTGAAGCCTCACCAACCACCCCGACACCCGGAAACCAGTGATTGACGACTGGACAGCCCTCACCACCGAAGACACATTGAAGACAATGAAGTCAATCCACTCAGGGGCCCCCACGGACCCCTGCCCCCACCACATCTTCAACAGAGCCGCCGACACCATCGCACCCATGCTCCGCCACACCATCAACCGCTCCCTGGCGACCGCCTCGCTTCCCGACGACTGGAAACACGCCGAGGTCAACCCCCTCCTAAAGAAACCCTCAGCGGACCCCACCGACCTCAAAAACTACAGACCCATCTCCCTGCTCCCGTTCCCAGCGAAAGTCATCGAGAAAGCCATCAACAGCCAACTCGCCACATTCATTGAAGAACACAACATCCTCGACTCCTCCCAATCCGGCTTCAGAAAAAACCACAGTACGGAAACCGCCCTCCTCGCCGCAACAGACGACATCCGCACCCTACTGGACAAAGGAGAAACAGTAGCCCTCATCCTCCTCGACCTATCAGCGACATTCGACACAGTCTCCCACCGCACCCTAATACGCAGACTCTACGACGCAGGAATCCAGGACAAGGCCCTTGACTGGATCAGCTCCTTCCTCTCCGGCAGGACGCAGCGGGTCAGACTCCCCCCTTTCCTCTCGGATCTCACACCTACCACCTGCGGAGTCCCCCAGGGCTCCTCCCTCAGCCCGACGCTCTTCAACGTCTACATGGCTCCACTCGCCCCATCGTCAGAACCTACGGACTCAACATCGTGTCATACGCAGACGACACCCAGCTCATCCTCTCCCTATCCAACGAGCCCAGCACCGCCAGACGCAACTTTCGAGAAGGCATGGAAGCGGTCGCCAAATGGATGAAAAACAGCTGCCTACAACTAAACACCAACAAAACAGAAGTACTCATCATGGGCCCAAACCCCGATGCCTGGAGCGACACCTGGTGGCCCCCGCCCTTGGAAACCCACCAACCCCCACGGACCACGCACGCAACCTGGGAATCATCCTGGACTCCGAGCTCAAAATGGACCGCCAGATCAACTCTGTCTCGTCTTCCTGCTTCCACACCCTCTGCCTCCTTCGTAAGACCTTCAAATGGATCCCCTCGAACACCGAAAGACCGTCACTCACGCCCTGGTCACCAGCAGACTCGACTACGGCAACGCACTCTATGCCGGAATAAACAAAAACCTCACCCGCAAGCTACAGAACATCCAGAACGCTGCCGCAAGACTGGTCCTCAACCTGCCAAAACACTGCCACATCTCCCAGCACCTGCGCACACTCCACTGGCTCCCTGTCGAGGCGAGAATCACCTTCAAGATGCTCACCCACGCACACAAGGCCCTCCACGGCACCGGACCAGCATACCTGAACAGCCGACTCAAATTCCACGCACCCCAAAGGACCCTACGATCAGCCCAGCTCTCCTACGCCGTCGTCCCCCGCACCAGAAAGACCAGATCGGGAGGCCGCTCCTTCTCCTTCCTCGCGGCCAAAGCATGGAACGCCCTTCCGCTCCACCTCAGACAGACAACATCGCTCCCCATCTTCGCAAGAAACCTCAAAACCTGGCTCTTCGACAGACCCCCTCCTTGATGGATGGAACCTGCACCCCCCCACCCCTAGCGCCTTGAGACCCTTACGGGTGAGTAGTCGCGCTTTAACAAACCCCTGATTGATTGATTGATTGATTGATCCCTCTCTAACTTTAGCCTCGCTGCCACTTCAGCCCCTAAACTAAAGATAGCTGCAGCCCTGGCTTTAATAATATTGTCCATGAGCACTTCAAGATCCGACCTAATTAATTGCATCGGGCCACCTTATCTCCTGTACTCTTCGCCCGCTACATGAAACTCTTGAGAGTACTCCTGACCAGCAAGAACATCAAGGTCGATCAGCAAGTTGAAGAGACCCAGCTCTACCCAAAAATCATATCAGAAAATGGCACTATCCCAATCAAAGACTACCTATACAATATTCCAGGTCTGGATACTAAGTGACATCTGAAGCTCATATTCCTGAAGACAGGGTTAATACAATTCAATTGTAACAGCCAGCAGGAATATATTGAGGATTGTCTATCAGCAATGCACATTGATGATTTCACTCAGAACTGGTGAACTACTTTTCCACCACCCTCAGTCTCATAATATTCATTTTAATGAGGAAACAACACATCATTTCCTTGTGTTCCACGAATTGAAAGCTTTTCTGACTGAAACCGGCTTCACAACATCTGTACAAGCCCAGGTCCTATCTCACTTCAATGGAGACTGGGTCTGCCTGGTGCATCTGCCACATCCCACAAAATGTTTGGAGCTGACAGCTGTTCCAGTGCAATTTCACTGGTGAGACAGAAATAGGAGAGTATGCCGGCTGCAGTTTTCTTACATTGTGATACCACGGCAGCCCTGCTTTCATCTTGCTTGGTGGGCCGAGTAGATGAGAAGTTTGAAGTTCACCTTCTCTTTGGTGTCCAGAAGACACACAACACATTCATCAGTGGTCACAATAGTCATGTGGTGGCTAGGGCACGTGTAGATTGCTGTGGTGGCCACCTGGGGTTGTGAACCTATGATAGGGAATACATGTGAATCATGTGCTATGTCACCAAGTCCACAATGTCACTCATGTTTTTGTGTTGACATTAGTCCTTCTCTTTCAGAACTCACTAGGCAGAACTGCTGTAAGAAGAGCTGAATAGACAAGCACCTTGCCAGGCAATTGTGCTTGTTAGACAGTTTCATCCCTGCGATTAGTTTGCATCATGCCTAGCCCCTGTCGTGCACCTTCATTGTTTTTTCTGTTTTTCCTCTTTGGATATCCAGTTCTTGTCTCATTTTTCCGCCTCCCTCTTGCTTTACCCCTCAAATTCTTACTTTGAATGCTGCTATCTTTCCAGTCAAAAAAAGCCCATACCTTTAAGGCTCCTGTGACGAGCAATCATTTACCACAAAGGTAGTAAAATAGCGCTGATCTGGCTCTTCAACTATTTAAAACCCCTGTCAACTCAACACTGTGGCTGAGATCATAGGCCGTATTACTTGAGGTGAGTAGTGTAAGTGCTAATTTAAAGCAAGGTTAGTGCCCCAGATTTGGGATGACTGGTGTCTTAAATATTTGAAGAGCTCGAGTAGTGCTGTTTTACCACCTTAGACAATGGTAAAGGGTTATTTGTCACAGCAGTTTTAAAGAGGTGCAGCTTTAGGCTGGAAATGTAGCATCGATTGTTGACGTACTTAAAGCAAAAATAAACTGAGCATAACACAATAACCTTCACGAAACAACATAGCAGAGCTAAAACATGGCAGGGTACACAAAACAAAAATAGTCAAAAGAGCGTAACCAAATAACCAGTGTACAATACAACACCATCATTTTGCAATAATGCAGCATGAAACACAGCAACACTAAAATCAACTGACCACATCATCATCACAACAAAATGTCACACAACTATTCACAAACATTCTTTTCACATGTTAGCACCTCCAGAAACCTGCTTTCATAAAAGGGTGGAAAAAAATGTTTGCACAGAGCACTGCCTTACCTTACTACAAAGGACATAAAGTAGAGCCGGTCAAAAATGTTTTGTGATCAAGCCCATGTCTTAAAATAGTACTTGCAATGCTCACTTTATGGGAGACGGCCCACTATGTCTGGGGAATTTGTGAATCAACTGTGAAGATGATTATGTATGTTTTTTTAAAATAAATCTTTAAGACTTTGCATTATGCTAATGATTTGTATGTATTCACTAGAGAAGTGCCACTCCCCACTTAATGCCTTTTTTTAAAAATAGTTCAATTACATTTTTGTCTTATGCGTTCGTAAGGCTTCAATAAGACATGGGATGAAGAGTGATAAACATCCCAAAAGCTATATCCAGACAGAGGTGCAGCTTTGCACATTAAACAAATGAAGTAATGTTTTAAACAGTAACAGCTTTCATCCTTGCAGCCCAAAAGAATGTCGTCTTATTAAGGCACCTTTGATCCCTTCGAAGAAAAGGATTATCTAGGATTGAGCAGGATTTAAAATTCTTTGTGTTGCACAAATAATACGCAGCAGTGCAGCATAACAGACTATACCCCATGTATTAAAAAGCACAATCCGAAAAATATGCCAATTAGAATCTCAATTATTTGGTAATTGTTTAAAGAGGAGATTATCCCCAGGTTTAAAATAGATATTTCATCACAAAGTAACTTTTAAAAATTCTCTTTTGAATTCAGACATGATAGCCAACTTCAGACCATTTGCTGTTACGCTTTTACAACGTTTCATGTTTGTAAGTAAATGTTTGCTTTATGTGTATCTTTATGAACGTCAATGAGGAGAAGCCAGGGGAAGCAGCTGCGTGATATGGGTTGCCCTTTGCTACCCCTAGCACTGCCTTCACTATCCTCTGTGTCATAGGTCACGTAGTAGTGAGAAGAGGAAAAGGCAAACAGAGCTTGCCCTTGTTATTAATTTCTGTTGTCTCTATTTCTTCCCCAGCCCCTAGCATCAAGGAGGCCGTTGAGGGGTGAAGGGTGGAAGAAAGGTCTTAGGTCTGGATAGACAACAAACTTAGCCTCAAGGATCAGGTGACTGCAGTGGTCTCGTCCACCTCCTACATCCTAAGAGCCTGTAAGAAAATCTTGCCAATCCTGCCCAAAGAGAGTCATCAGTTAATCATCACGGCTCTAGTAATGTCCAGACTGGATTACTGCAATAGTTTATATGTCAACATCCAGGAAGGACTAATGAACAAATTGCAACTCCTGCAGAATGCAGCAGCCCGACTGCTGACTGGCACTCCCAAACATGCCTCCATTTCAGCAGAAATCAGAAGGCTCCACTGGTTGCCAGTGCGAACACGGGTACAGTTTAAGGCTCTGTGTACAGTACACAAGGCACTTTATAGTACTGGGTCCAACCATCTCAAAAAGCAATTTCAATGGTACACACCAACTAGAAGTTTACGCTCTTCAGATGCTAAACTGGTGGCGGTACCTTTTGCAAAAAAAGCCAATTGGGGGGGAAGAAGCTTTGTGGTTGGGGCTGCTAAGGCATGGAATGGCCACCCGATGCATCTTAGAGCCTTGCCAAGCCTACTGGCCTTTAGAAAGGCTTTGAAGACGTGGTTTTTTGCTGGCTAGGCTCATTCTCTGTGGTATCTCCCCTTTCTCGCCTTTGGACCCAGGTAGGATTTCAAGCAGCGCCAGGACACCTTCGGGTAGCAGTTCGCGCTTTAGAAATGTCAATAACATTAACATTAGGGGGATATTCATAAGAACGTGCGCTAAACATCACCAAAAAATGTTAACACAACTTTACACATCGCAGTCGATCGCGGCAAAATAACCCGTGTTAACCTGGAATTCACAACATGGTGGTACCATGTGATAGTCCTCCGAAAACGCTGCCAACGTCCGCGAAACAACCACCGCGACGGAGTCAAAAACACAAACCCCAACACCAAAAAACGTGCGATGGCCCAAACCGCGATGAGGAAATCAGCGATAAGCAGCGCCAGGCCTGCAATACCCACACGGCAGGTGGGAAAATCACTACAAAAGGAGAAAAAACACACAAACACAAAATGACCAACACCGAAGCACCATGGAGGCAGCCGGAGCAGGCGCAGAGGACGAGCGCAACCCCACAAGCCCCCCGGACGACCAGCCTGGGACCTCAGTGACAGGGAAGGGCAAGGACAAGAAGAAGAGGAAGACGAAGTTCAGTCCGCAGGAGAATAGGATCCTGGTCACGGAGGTGATAAAACACCATCAACAACTGTTCGTCGCCTCCAATGTGTCATTGGGCACCAAAAATGGATTATGGCGGTCCATAGTGGACAAGGTGAATGCCGTCAGAGAGCACAAGAGGTCAATGGACGAGGTCAAGAGGCAATGGATTGACATCTAGCGCAAGACCAAGGAGAAACTTGCAGGCAACCAGAAGGCAGCAATGCAGACTGAAGGTGGGAGCCCAGCGCCACAGCTGGAGCTGGATGACATGGAGGAGCTGGTGTCGACAGTCATCAGTGTGGAGACCGTGGCAGGAGTCGGGGCACCGGACACTGCTCGACATGACACAACACAACCGCAACAGGGTGAGTAACCACCAGGTACTGGGGAGATGGGGGGAGATGGCCACAATGGCACACATGCACAACCAAGCAGAGCACAGTGCACACCCACAATGACTCTGGATCATGGCCCTGATCTACACACTGTCACAATGTACATTGCCATGCTGTCTGAATGTGAACATGTACCATGCGGCCACATACACGTGGACACATTGTAACACAGCATCTCCCCTTCACATTGCAGGGGCACCGTCAACGCCACCTGCAGAGCAGTCCCAGCCACTCTTCACTGATGACGAGGAGGACACCACCAGCATCGACACCCAAGCCCTCCAAGATATCAATGAACTCATCCGCCAATCACCTCCAGGACCAGGGCAGCCCAGCTGCATCGAGGAGACCCCACCCACTCCACAAACCACCCAGCAGGAGGCACCCACAACCCCGGCTGTCTCCCAAGACCCCCCCGAACAACACATGGCCTTCCAACTCCGTGTGTTGGAGGTCCAGAGGGAGATGGCTGAGCAGGTGCGGGTGGGGTTCGACCTCATGGCTACCAAACTTGACGCCATCCATGGGTGTCTGAGTCCCATCAGGGACCACCTCCAGTCCCTAATGGACACCCACACCCCACTCCATGGTCTCCAACGAGCCCTGGCTGACATCGCTGGAGTCATGACTCGGAGACAAGAACACCTGTCCGCTCAGAGTGGCTGCAGCGATCTCAGCCGTGAGATGGCACACATGCGGAGGCTGATGGAGAACATGGTGCGGATGGAGGCAGGAAGGATGGCAGCCACCGCTGCACATCAGCAAAATGTAGCTGGGATCTACCATGCCCTGCATGTCCTCATCATGGCATTGCTGCCACAAGGCGTGGCGCAGATGAATGCTGCTGCCCCTACACCATCCACATCTCCGCTCCCTGGTGTGTCAGTGCCTCACAGTGCGGCAGGCATTCCCACTCCGGCACCTGATGTGTCACTGCCACACAGTGCGGCCGACAATCCACCTCCGGCCCCTGATGTGTCAGTGGCACACAGTGCCGCAGACGGAACTGCACCACCCACAGGTGGGGCAGAGCACACATACGAGAACGTGGATGGGCTTGAGTTCAGAAGGAGGCACTAGCATTCATGTCCGCCACCTGGCCTGTTGCTGCTCGGTGCCGCACATCGCCCCATGGCCTTCCACTGACCCCTGATACACTCTGCTGCACTCACCTTGGACCGCGACATGGACTGCCATATCCTGTTTGGTGACCAATGACACGGCGACCAGACTGCGGACTGTACCCTTCCTCTTCCGCTGTACTTGTCATTCCCCGATGGACTCTGGCTGGCCCTCCATGGGCCCATATTGTGAAGTGGGGTTGGCATGGCCCTGTACTGCCCCAGCTGCAAAACTCCACTGGATGTGCATTAAACATTCAGCAACGCACTGCTGTGTCATGTCTTTCATCATTCATGTATGAATGTGTAGATGAATGTAGGCTCAGTGATTCCCCCCAACGTCAATGATGCTCATCTAGTGGGATTCCAGTCACAGTGTGCTACATTGCCGATTGCGTTCCGGGTGCCGTAGACACTACAACAGGGACACACGCATTAGTCACTTCCTTGTCCGGACATGGACTGAACCACGCCCAGAGCCCCCGAGTCATTGTTGCAAGCCCTGCGCTGGTCCAGCGTATGCCAGGCCAGACCACTCCGCTTACGCTCCGAGGGGGGGCCACATAGCTACAAGTTGCAGGTTTACACGCTAGTGGTCTGCAGGTCGCTGGTCTAGTTGTCAGCATGTCACGGCCACTCCCTGAGGGCAGGTTTGCACGCACACCACACCCATCCGGCACAGGCGTCACAGGCCATGTGACCCCGCCAATATAAGGGGCCGACAATGTCACATTCCCCACTGCCAGTGGTGACTGGATGACGGACGTTCCACGATACTCAATCATAAAGGGCCCATGAGTTGTTGTGCACAGGGTTAGTGGCACCCGGAGCCATGCGGCCGTCACGGGCCTACCACCACGTGGCGCTGACTGGGGTTGCACAGGGTTAATGGCACCCAGAGCCATGCGGCCGTCACGGGCCTACCACCACGTGGCGCTGACTGGGGTTGCACAGGGTTAGTGGCACCGAAATTGCTGAGCGGGTGTGCAGCCTGCGATGATGACATGTGCACTGATGTGGTCTCTGCCATTGATGCCTCAGGACTCAGTGTCATGTGTCGGACCTGCTGGGCTGCGGTGCGGGTCCGCATGATGTGGAGCATGCCATGGTGGCGGTACCTGGGCCTGGAGCTTGCACAGGCATGTGGTGTGCCCACTGGTGGACACACCATTGGCGGCAGGTGAGCAGTGGGGCCTGGGTGCGCAAGTGCGGACAGCCAGCGCTGGCCGGACAGGCGTTGTTGCCGTGTGCAGTGTGATGGACTCTGCCATGATTGACTCTGGCCTCGATTACAGATTGCAGACCTGGTGGCTTGCAGTGTATACCGGCACGTGGTTGGAGACACACCGGTGGCAGCAGGTGAGCAGTGGTGCCTGGGTGCGCAGGGGCGGCAGTGTCCCTCCTTCTCTCTCTCCCTCTCCCTTCCTTTCCCTCTCCCTCTCTCCCGCTCCCTTCCTTTCCCTCTCCCTCTCTCCCTCTCCCTTCCTTTCCCTCTCCCTCTCTCCCTCTCCCTTCCTTTCCTTCTCTCTCTCTCTCTCTCCCTTCCTTTCCTTCTCTCTCTCTCTCTCTCTCCCTTCCTTTCCTTCTCTCTCCTTCTCCCTCTCCCTTTCTTTCTTTCTGCCTTTCTTTCCTTCTCTGTTTCTCTGTGTCTCGCTCCTTTGATGTGCACATGACACACGTTCTGATTTTGTGCTTTATTTTCCAGGCTGTGACATCAGGATTGTCCCGGACGGACCCGACAGGAGTCTTCCGCATTGGTGTTTTGTGTTGTATTCAATAAAGTTTTTTTACTTCAATGATGAGTGACTGTTTCTCGTTCTTCTGACCACATGTGTGTTTCTGTTTGTCATTGTGCGATGTCATGCGCTTTTTGTGGCTCTTGTGTCGTGCACAGTATGTGTTTGTCCGGGGGGGGCCTGGGAGTGGTGGCGGTGGGTGTTGTGGCCCTCATGGGTCTCCGGGCTGCATGATCATTGTCTCCATGGCATCTGTGGGTCTTCAGATGTGGCTCTTGGCTGGGCTCCCTTTCATGCTGCAGGTAGTCAGGGGTCCTGCTTAACACCAGCAAAAGGCAGGTGTTAATTCCCTGCTGCTACCGCGGCTTATCGCCTGTTTTTGGTTCGCATCGCAGATCTGGCAGTTCGTTGTGAAAGTGGTGTAGTGGTGTTTTCGTGTGTTTTTGCACGGGAACGCCTACTCTGCATCTCATTAGGGTTAGTTTGTGGTGTCACCCGTGGAGGTAAATGTTGAGGCAGTTATCGCGGGAATACTTGCGTTGTCTGCAGTTTGCAACCGCTTGTGAATGGGCGTTAAATCTATCACCACTTTTGTTGCGTTAAGGTGGCGATAACTCAGAGATAAGTCCTTGTGAATATGCCCCTTAGAGGGGTAAAAGAGTACAGTTGTAGAACATAGCTGTGCATTCTCTTTTATTGTAACCTGGTTGACCCTGCAAATTAGGGCAGGAGTTGCAGACATCGCACTCAGAAACACTGGGACAGATCACTTTTTTTAGGTCGAGCATTTGAGACCTCTTGTATATACTTTGGTATATACTTCTTTGGGGGCTTACTGCTTTTCATTGGTATGTTTCAGTTTCCTTTAAAAATCCTTGTTTGCTAGTGGTCAATCCTTCTCTTTGTCCCTCCTTTTTAGGTCTCGCCTAGCGAAGCGCGCATGCGCTGCTCTAGTTGAGGGCCTCTTGGAATCACTCCAGCTTCCAAGAGACTTCTCCGTGTGAGTCGGCCTCGTCCCACACACTCCATTGGCCTTTGCGTGTGGCTTTCAAAAATTGAAAGCCCGCAATTGGCCAAACGCGGGTGCATGTCCCGCCTTCTCTCTAAACGTTGACTCCCATGGCCTAGGGGTCTCGGGAGCGAGCAGCGTTGAGCAGCGGCGGGCAGTGTGGCAGATGCATTCTTTACATTCTTAGCAGTGCGCGCGCACCACTCGCCTTGTTTTATTACCGTATTTATTCCTGGGAGTGCGGGTCTATATCCTTCCTGTCAGAGTAAAGAACTGGAAAAACCCCTGGCAAAGCAGATCAATCGCTTGCAATTTAAACTTGCTGGCGTGAAAGATGTTTATCCGCAAATCACGTGTGAGACCATCTAGCGGGAACACCGCTGCCCTTCCCGGTTTCATCATCAATGGGGCTGGGGGCTGCCGCTGCCTGCACATTGTGTTTGGGGAGGTGAGGTTTTGTTTCTCTCGACACCTCGTGTTTGTTTCACCTGCTTATTGTACCGCCCGGGGCATCGACAGTGCGCACTTTCCTTTTTATGTTTGATCAGACAATGATGCTGCGGTTTGTTTGCATCACACTGAGGTAGATCAGGGGTGAAAGTGCTGCTAATGTTTGGTCCCACGTGGGAGTAGGGACATTGCCTGGCAAGTTAAAGAAACAGAACAACAACAATGCGCACGCAGGTGATTGGGTAGCTGTGTCGCAGAAGTCAGGTTTAGTTTTCAGAAGGAAATTATTTGGATTTGCGAATGTTTCTTGTTAAGAGGATTTCACTGGAATGACAGTCGTGCAAATACTATGGTGTACTTTGGAAGCGATTCACTGCTCTCACCACCCTGGCGACCGTCATAGGTTGTTGACACCTTATACCACAAAGTTGCATGAAGTACATTACCAACATCCCTCACCCATGCTGCACACGCTGACGGCGCTTCTGCCGTAGTAAGATCACCGTGTCCCTTTATCTGTAGCACAAACTCATGTAAAGAGTGCATTTGAGTGTCAGTGGGTTTGGGCAGTTCAACAAATAAAAGTGCATGTGTAATTGATAGCTTCCTTAATCGTTCAGAGAATCCGATTCAGGAAAACGTTGTTATTTATTATGTGCACGTCATACTTGCTAGGGTGCAGAAAACCTGTATTCACTGTTGAGCACCAGTGCGTCAAATTATCTAATCTGTCTAGAGTTATGGTTTTTTGAAAGCTCGGATGTGCAAAGCTTTAACACGGGGCAGCAGAGAAAACATTGACGTGTGCAAAGTATGGAATAATAACACACGACACTAACATTGCTGTATCATAAGTCTGGTCACAACCTGTTCAGTTTGTAAAAGAACACACAGACTAATCTTGATGGTTATAACGTGTGCACCAGTAACCTCCACTATTCAGCACAGGTTTAAAATACCTTAAAAGAGTTTACATAGCTTCCTTCTAGGACGAGGCTTTTTACTTCTCTTGCAAATATGTGATGAGAATGGCGAATATAAACTTTATTAGCCCTGCTGTAAAGGGTTAGGACTACACATTTCATCCTTGCAGCACTGTTGAGAAGAGGCACACCTTTCTGTTTAAAATAAAATATGCAGCTCATTTGTCAGTCTTTACCAGTTTAGTTGATCTTCCATATTGTTGGGCTTCCTTGTCCCAGAGCTTGACAGTGTCTGCCTGTAAATATCTTTTCTTCTTTTCCTTGGCACCTTATGTTGATGGGTCAGGGACAAGTACCTTAATTTGGCTTTTGTGGCCAGTTGGCAGTTGGTGACAACTTCTGTAGACCTCTTCTGATGGAACACCTTTAGATGGTCAAAGAACATCAACTTTGACTTGCTTTTCCGATAGGAACCATTGCAAGGGTACAACCCTAGCACCAACAGGACAAATAGTGTCTGTGGTTGTTGACAGTTTTATACAGTTTTTTTCTTTCTGAAGACTGCTTAGATTTTAAGTTGACCCATGTCTGATGATGCCCTTCTTCCAGTTCTGTTATTTGTAAACAACAAGAGTAGGCCTTGTCTGTTCACTTTCCTTCTTATAAGATTGGTCCTACTGGTCCCAGTGTGCTATGTAATGTTGGAGTGGGTGGGCATGTGATTGGGGATAATGTGCTGCATGGCTAAAAACTTATAAGGTCCCAAAGGCGAGACCTATTGGCTATGCCAATGCTTGTTGTCTTTCTGTTTCCTCCCAGGAGAATAGACCAAGTACTGTATCATTACGCTCTGCTTGTTAATCTGTTGTTTGGCGACTATTTGTTTCTTGTTTTCCTGCTGGTGTTACTGTTTGCCTGTGTTCGGCTTTTCCCCGTGGCTGCTTGCATTTTTAATTTAGCATTCTTCCCTCCCACCTACTCCCATGTTTTTATGCCTGCCCCCACCTATGCTGTTCACACGTGCCTGTTTGTTTACACTGGTGTGCTCTTCGTCTGCTTTAGCCATTCTTTCCTGCCCGCACATGTGCAAATTGGAGCCCGCTATCTCCAAGGCCACTTGTTACATTTTTATGATGATCAGGCGGCGTAAGGTTTACCTAGTCGTTAATTAACAGGTCATTGTTTTTTGGGGCAGCCTAGTTGTTGTAGCCTAAAAAACTAAGCACTAGACATGCACGCACATGTCAGCCTTTGAGAAAAGGTTATGAATATACACGCACCAGGCTTTGTGCAATCCCGGCACAAGTATTGTTGTTCTTTAATATGCCAAGGGCCCGGGGCCGCCTCTGTTGCATGCTGAAGCACTCGTTTAACAGTATCCAAAAGCTCCAAGTAAAGTCTGCTTTGACTCCGCCCCTCAGACCATCACGATTGGACAAGAAGACAGAGCTTAGCTAACTTTTATTGGAGTGCTATGCCATCAGTCTTGTGATCCTGCTCCTGCACTTCTGCGTTCAGGCAGCACATTCGGAATACAGCCTAAGGGCTAAGTCTAGCAGGTGGTACATGGGAAGCAGAGGGAGCCTGCCCGTTAGCTTTCAGAGCAAAGCTAGGCGCATGCAGGAGAGGAGGCGGTAGTTCCGGGTGAGAGTAGTGCAGCAGAGCCCGTGGGGCTTCAGTGTGAGTCCTGCTAGCTACCAGAGCAAAGCTAGGCACATGCAGGAGAGGAGGCAGTAGTTCCAGTGAGAGTAGTGCAGCAGAGGCCGCAGGGCTCCAGTGTGAGTACCATCAGCATGTCCACTGTTTATACTTTATACCATATACCCAAGGTGTTGCTATTGCCCTGCTCATCCCAGGGTGCGACAACCCTGCCCAACACGTGCTGTGACCACGGAAAATTCATACGAGAAAATAATTGAACACAATGCCAGACTAGTGCTGTGCTCAGTCAGGACTTCCTCTACACTAAACACAAAACATGCATTCATTCTGCATGGTCTCTGTCCATCCCATGGCCAGAGCCCCCACATTGCCAGATTCAGAGTCAGGCCATCAATTAGCTTATGTCATGATCAGTCCGCGGCACGTGCCTTACCTAAATTAGCTTTAGGCAGCCAACTGCAGTAAAAACCACCACCCAACCGACCTATGCCCCTGATCACATACTTAAGGGGTAAACCACCAGCACCCGGCCCCCTGCCCGGCTTCTCTCCTGTCAACTTGTCCATGGTCCACCACAGCGTCTCATCTCTATCCTAACGGCCCTGCTTCTTGCGGCGATGCTGTCCACTTTAGCCTATTGCCACTGCACTGCCCATCCCATCGCCCTGGTGACATATTCAATGTGAAATTCAGTGTTAATTAAACCATATTTCTCTGACAAATGTTTTGGTAAAATCTCTGCTTTGGTAGGCTCACTTGCCAAAATAATTTTAACAAATCTTCAATTTTTTATTGTATTACGCACAACAAACGTGATTTTCCCAAAGCACATCTCCCCTCTTCATTAGTCTTGTTTAAATGAGTTACAGTATTTCTCACTGACATTGATTGATTGTTCAATATACCTTTTCTACTTAGCAAAAGTGAAGTTTTGTGGGAGTGAGGGCTAGCAATGTATATTCCCCCATAGCGAGCCAATTCAGAATCTTTTTGTATGAGGAGAGGAGATGCTGTAACCCAACCCTGTTCCGCTGAAATTTGTCAAATGTTGACATGTGTGAATGCACGAAGTGTTGCACTCCTGTTTGTAAGGTGCGAGCACTTTGAGAAGCAGACAGCGGAGCAATTCTTAAAACCACACATTCATTACTAGATGAAGAATTTCGTAAAGAGGAATCACAGACCTCAGTTACACGCTTTGATCTGCATGGTTGTCATCTTTGCAGTTGTTCTTGAGGAAAGTAACTTTTCTCTCAAGTGTAAGTGGGCACATTACCCGCTGGCACTTGATTCTGTGTGTTCTTAAGGCTCGGGTTGCAGCTAGTTGCGAACTGAGTACAAGTACTTTTAGAGAGACAGTCAATGACTCATAAGGCCATGCTTTATGAGGAAGTTGCTCTCCTTGTAAGTTTAATTAAACAATGTCATTTATTGTACATTGTGAAACTGCTTTCAGTACTACTGTTGGCAGAGGGATTATTATATATATTTGTGCTGGTTAGTGGTTATATAATAGTTACGGATGGTGCCAGACTATATTGTGTCCTCTTCGGTTTCAGTGTCTGAACTTTAGTAAACAGTGCACTTAAGTGTTTTTATTGTGTGGACCGTCTGCTTTCTGCATGAGTATGTTAAATTATTTTATGTATGCATACATCCTAAAAATAACCGTTAAGTGCAAGGGTTTCATTTTAAGCAATGCTTTTGGGATGGTAACTTGTAATGAATCCGTGACACAAAGGGGTTGCCAATGCCATAAATATTGTTATAAAGTCACAATATACACATTTTTTAGCGCTTATCAGCATAAATATATAATGTGTACACATGGTAATCTGCATTTCGATTGTTCTAAATACACAACCCAATAATCCTGAGTGTCACAAATTTATCACACAGAGTATACAACATTTACGTTACAGTGCAGTATAAACATCCTCCGTTAGGGGCTGGAATGCTTATAATGTGTACACAGTTCATCAGTGACAAAAGAGGTGCACTAAATATTTTAACCCTCATAATGAATCCGTGAGAAGTATGTTCATATAGAAAGGAACGTTTAAGGACATATTAAGAGCATCGTTGTCATGCTCAGGGCCCACAGGCTGCACTGCTCCCAGACACAGCATGGCAGTTTACCAGTGGCATGTGAGGTAACAGTAGATGTTGTAGCACCCAGGATAATGCGCTGCATGGCTAAATACTTATAAGGTCCCAAAGGCGAGACCTGTTGGCTATGCCAATGCTTGTTTTTTTTTGGGAAAGATGTATCAAAAATTCATCATTATATTACAGGAAAATAAATAAAGTACAGAAGTCACTATCATGGTAAAATGCAATGTGCATGATAACATACCAAAAAGATTCCAATAAACAAATATAAATACATTTCATTCTACTCTAGGGTTGTAAGCAAGTAATATCTTCACCATCCATTCTTTCAGAGTCCCGTATTAGAATTAGTGTGACCTTCGAGTATCAACTTTCGAGTAATTGCCAGATCGAATAATACAAATTAATACACATAATATATGCAGATTTTTAAAAATACAGCACCATTCAATAAATGAAGTCTTTAAAGCAAAGATAATCTATATCTAAAATCTATATATACAGCGTTACAAACTCTAAAATCGCTATGGAATCGATAAACTATCTTAAGACAATGTTTGTGATCTTATCAGCAATGCATCTACGGAAACTTGGAAACCGCAGCAACCCCTAGTTGGCTAGTATCACTTTTGCAAATTCTTCAAGCATTTACTCGATTCCTTAGTCCGAGAGCCCAACATATGGGCGCAATTCATCTGGATCTAGGTTTGTGGAAGAAAGGGCAGAAGAACAACAACTGTTTCTCTGTTTCCTCAAAGTAACAGCAAATGGAAGAGACAGCTTTGACTTATCAACAATGGGCAGCCAGGAGGATGTGAAAGTGGCAACTTGTAAAACACAATATCTAAACTTCATACACAATGATATGTAGTGATCTCGCATACACACGCTTGACATCATCGAGGAAATCCTCAGACCTGAACATATGTTTATGACACAAGAAAATTGTGGGCCGTCTACCAAGGGCATTAGATCATTCTTTGTTCAATGAATAGAGGTCAATACCTTTCTTTGGCAGTAGAGTTCAGGACAGGTCTGATAGACGATGAGTCATACCAACAATTACTCACACTGCACAGGTACTCCGGACCCCCTGCAACTCCACGGGCCAAGGCTCTGATATCTTCTTTGAACATCAGTCAAGAGGAAGAACTAGGGTAAGTACTTGATATCAAGTTAGTGCACACTATTCCTACTGTAGTAGTTATCTGGACCGAGCACCAGTGCCATAAAAGACTATTAGACTTTTCTTCAAAGCCCTAACTGCGAATTCCTCAAGCGCGTCTTGGGTATTTCTACGTCGGACCCCTCAGTTCAACCTTGGCACTTGAACTGATTGATTAGAGACTAGCTGGCACATGCATCAACCGAAATACTGGTCGCAAACGGGCAGATTCTCAGAATCTGCCCCGTTGCGACTCAGTATTTCTGCATTTGGGATGCATCATCCCAAATGCAGATATCGCAATTTAAGGAATCGCAAAATTGCTATTCCTTAAATTGCAATTGCATTTAAGGATTCACAAATTGAGATTCCTTAAATGCAATGCATTAAAGTTAAAAAATTTGCGATTTTGCTAATAGGGGAGCAAATTACCATGAAGTTAAACTGCATGGTAATTTGTAAAAACTTTGAAAAATGCACTAAAGTTCATTTTTCAAACTTCCATTTTACACACACACATGCCCTTGGGGCATGTGTGTGTCAAGATGTACTCATATGCAGATTTC
Organism: Calotriton arnoldi; assembly: GCA_963921515.1. NCBI lineage: Eukaryota > Metazoa > Chordata > Amphibia > Caudata > Salamandridae > Calotriton > Calotriton arnoldi. The sequence goes on from CAWUFW010016858.1 coordinate 153,461, forward strand.
AGGGTGCAACAGGGTGTCCTTTTGACACCCTGGCACCCTTGAAATAGCTCCCGCTATTAGCCATTCTTTAATAGCGAATCGCTAATAGTGAATAGCTTCCCATTCATTCCTATGGGCCTCCTGGCCCATAGGAATGAATGGGTAGGTATTCCTTAATTGCGACTCGCAATTTGCGAGTAGCAATTAAGGAATGTTTAGGAAACGCTATTTATTGAGCGATTTCTACATGCATAGGCAATTGCGATTCCTTAATAGCGATTCCTTAATATTAGCTATTAAGGAATCGCAATTGCCTAGCTTGATGCATGTGCCCCTAAATACTTAATTCAGTGCTTCTCTGAATGAACAGTATCTCCAAGAGAAAGCATTTCTTAGTATTTGATATTTGTATGACCCTTGTATCTAAACCCATGCACCGAGTTTACCTTTGGGGTGCTAATAACTCCAACCTATGCGCCAAGTTTACCTTTGGGAGTGCTCATAACTCCAACCTACGCACCAAGTTTACCTTTGGAGTGCTAATAACTCCATCCTGTGTTCCGAGCTTTCTTAGGGAGTGCCATTAACTCTAATCTGTGTCCCGAGTGCTATCCTTAGGAGTGCCTCACTCCAATATGTGAATTGGGTCATTCGGCTCTCATGCTGTGCTGCTGGTGAAACCTGTAGGTGTATGTAACTGAAGTCAGTGCATGGTCATTGTAAGTTGAGGCCTGTTAGTGTACTGATAGTAATTGCCTCCTCTTGTTATTTCCAGTGTATTGTGTCATCACAAATCCAGAGACTCAGGTCCAGTGCATATCTACCTTGCAGACACAGACGGTCTCTGAAGCGACAAAATCCTGTTACACAGTATCGCCCAGCTGCTGAGCAGATTCAGTACTGCAAGTCTCTCTTATCTTATTTTTACCCAAACCCACCTACCCCCGGAAGAAATCTTGCACTAGAAGGTTTCGTTTCCTTTGGCATGTCCAGTCTTTGGGAGGGATGGGAGCTGCAGCATCGGCTCTAGTGTCGTCTCTGCTGTAGAGACCAGATGAGTGCATGACAGGGGCACTTCTAACATAAGCATTATATATTCCGATAGCTGGAAAAATTGGGGAAAATAATTTCTTTTTAGCAAACCTTACTATAGCAAAAGCTCTCTGCTTGATCAAAAAGGAGCTCTTAAAGATTTGTGACTGCCATAAGTTAGAAATGGACAGTCTGACACCTAGGCAGATAAATTCTTTAACTCTCCCAAGACCCTTCATGTATCATTTTGTAAATTAAACATCTCAAGACCACATAGGGTGACAGAATCTGTCCAGCAAGCTGATAGATGGGGCTCTCTTTTTAAAAGCCAATGTCAAGCTAGTCCCAGCCACGCTAGTGCAGTAGTAAAGAAGGATCGCCACAGGTTTGGCTGGGATACTCGACGAATGCCCAGGCAATATCATTTTAAAATTCCATGATACATTAGTCTTTGTAAGAGTATTGAGTTCCGCAAACACCCTTCTTCCAATACAACTGAATAGGGGGACATGCAGGGTATTGGCCCCATTTCCTTCACAACAAAAGCATCTAGAGTTGCCTCTAAGTCCTGATTCACGGACCTGGTATGGTATATAATATAGATTGTTCAAAAGTTTAAAAGGCTGAACCTTGATGCATAAAACACGTAGAACAGTTTGATCACACAAATTACTCATTTTAATTTCTTTGTAGATACCCCTGTGCCCAAATGCAGGTTCCATTTTAAATCCAGATACCCAAACATAAATAATTGATTATTTCATGATACAATGATTTCAATACATTAGAGAAAGCCTTATAAAAATCTCTGGGTATCTGGTCCTGGCCAGTAGCTTTATCAAATACCATCTGTATGACTGCCTTTTTAATTTAACCATCCATTATTTCTGCATCAAGCATATCTTGCAGTGGAGGAGAAAGCATTTTATCTTAAAAGTTTTAAATACTTTTCAATTAACTCTTGCATAGTGGTAACGCAGAAAATTGCCTATAAAAATTAATTTATAACCATGCTAACCTGCTTTAAGCTTAAATGTGAAAAGAGCACTTTTAAAAATGACATGCAGACAGATTGTGCAAAATGCACAATTCATTCAATTTCGATGCCAGGCCTTAACTAGACTCTTTTATTAATAAATAATATTCTTTAGGAAATGCTGAACCATGCATAAATGACTGACTTAGATTTTGTCCTAACTGAAGAATGCACTTTTATTAAACATACAATAATTAAACATGTGCAGAAATAAAGTGCAGTTTGTATTAAAATATAACATAGAAATACATGTTAAATGTAAATCTTAAATATGCTTAAACAGCTTGCTAAAATAATTATTTAATAAAAAATGCAAAGGTGTGCATGCTTTAAAAGCTGACCTCAGCTTAGCCTTCAACTAACAGAAAGGAATGTTGTCTTTCGTTTTGTGAGATAATGAAGATGCTTCACATAAATTATAGCATGTAACTCTGAACCTTCCTCATCTGTTTTTGTATAGCTTGTGGCTGGTAGATGATAGATTTCCCACAGAAAGCCATTCATAGTTGAGTAAAGCTTTGTTCTACTTGCTGAGGGAAGCAGACAATACACGTATTACAAAATGCATATGATTTCATGTTATGATCTAATGAATTTACTGCTTAGTAATCTTTTTCTTGCCGCCAATGTAATGTTTTTACACAGATTATTTGTTTAGTTAAAGTACATTTTGCTTTATTAGAAGGTTAGAGAAGTGAAGTCATGTAAAATAAAGACTCAAGCTAAGAAATGTATCATGTGAAGTTTCAAACGTGAAGATAAGCCGGTGACTGCCTGATGGAAGACGTGTGAGAACTGAAGAGAGAAATGTGTCCTTTGTTGAATACCGAATTCTTATTGGCTGTAGACGAGAGAACAAGGCAATATGCCTTGGAACAATATTATGCTTTTTTTTTTAATGCGTGTTCCTAGTCCAAGAGAGCAGTTTTTAGCAGAACAGTGCAGGAAGCAGCAGCAGAGCAGGATGGAGGAGGGGCAGGAGAGCAGAGACAGGAGAGAGGAGACAGGCTAAGCCCTTTTGACATTGTATTCAGACCCAAGCTTTATGCTTTACCTCTATCTGATTGGCTTTTTGCAAAGGCTTATTTACTGTATGCTTTATTTCTCTTTACGGGAAATTCTGCAATTATAAATTATTGATTTTGAGCTTCATGCTTTATTCTCACGCTTGCCTTCTACTTTTGAACTCTTCATGGGTTCTGACTGACATTATTTTTCGCCCCATTCTTAGAATAGGAATTCTTTCCTTTATAGAATGCGCTGAATGCATTAGTTTAATGTGATCTACTCTAACCCTATTTTTTATTATCAATTCTGTAACCTGATTGATATCTGAATAATGAATAAAGAATCAGAAGCAACTAAACTTTATTAGAAAATAAAATCCCAATAAAACTCCTTACAATTCTCATTATTGACTAAACTTTGGAGTTGCATTTGAGATTTGTTTATGATTATGAAACAGCTCTTTTGATCAAAATACGTTAGCAAAGATCCATTTGCCTCAAGAAGAACATTTGGGGACCAGTTTGTAAGTTACGGGTTGAACTAACTAAATTAATTTGATATCCATGCTCACATAAGCTGGGAAGTCTTCATTATATAAGTTGGAATAAAATTGGCAAACTACTTCCCTTATATCAGCTGATCAATAACCAAGTCCATTAAGGATTGCATTTCAGCCTCTTCTGTCTGTAAACGTGTAAGCTAATAGGCATCCCCAACTCCTCACTATTTTTGAACCAATCAGACTGATATGCATGGATCTTTCTGTTAACCCTATGCCAATTTCTCTTTTTAATAACTATTTGTAAACAACCACTTGCTCAAAAACCCTTCTGACTGTTCTAAACATTGTTCAGCCATACAGGTCTCATGCTCTATATCCATTGCTAGTGTGTAGACCTCAACTGAGCCTTCACCTCCTTTTCAACATTCTGAATCTGTATTGAGAAGCTCAACTTTTGACCCCACACATAAGCTTTCAGGGCATCCCACACCATGATCGATGCTAAGCCTCTATTCGAACACACAAAAGGTGATGGGAGGATGTTAGCAATATGCCCTTTTCCCCACCATGCCTCCTCAGATTAGACCCAGCCATACGCATAATAGTCTTGGTCCTACTCCAATGGTAACAGTCCAGCACGAACCTTCAAACCAGGTCTTTTCTGAACCGGAACACAAGAAGCCAAAGACCAGTTTCACCCTGATTTGGGCTCTTCAGCACGTAATTGTTGTCAATTTGGTAATAGTAGTATCTGGTTGTATTTGGCTCTACCGCTGTAGATGAAGTATTAACAGAAGAGTGTTATGTTTCATATAGGTACCCTAATATAGGCCCGGGTAATATCTTACACCTTCACCTACATTATCTCCCTTACATTACACAGTAACGAGCCTTTAGGATTGAACCTTTACCTAGTTCTAGTCCTGGGCGCAGAAGGAGGGTTGTCACTGAACAATAGCGTCCTATAACTCCATCAATGGACTCATACAGTATGAATGAATATTCATGAGGGTTCTTGGAAACCAGGCAGGGGCTACACCACCTGCATAATATCTACGTACACGGTTCATCCCATACGTCATCCTCAAATCCAACAATGGCTAATACAAGAAACAAGGGACAAAAAAAACCCAGATACTTTTTGTATAAATACAGCACATCTTGCTAGGGTTGGTAGAGGGAACCGAGACTTCCAGGCTGACACACTGACCAGAGACGTTGAGGCTCCTGCATGCAGACGCTCCTGCTGACAGTGGTCTAACACATCCCTTGCGGGGTGTCCAACTCGAGACCAGGACGAGGTCCCTCACTCTCTCACTTCAGGTAATGTGGTAGACTAAATCCTAGAGGGATTCTTGGCTTCACACCTAATCACATGCTAGGTACACTTAGGTACATCTAGATAGGCATCGTAGGAGTACGTGCATTTTATTAAGCATTCTATATTCATGTATGTATACATGATCATTGCAAGATGGTAGAACTGTACTATCCTTTTATTTTCACTGTACTGCTAATCATTTATATCTGCTACTGTCTAACGGTTGTTGCAGCACATATATTTTACACTAGAAGAACAACTGCGCAATAAATTCTTATTGTAAACACACCCAACTGTTTCTTCTGTGTAAACTCTCTGAGACCAAATAAATGAGCACGAGTGACTGAGCGAAAAGTAGTATATTGTTTCCACGATCCTGAGGGATCAGGGTTGTCATGTTCTGAGGTTGCCTGAAACTATTCTCTCCCCGATAAGAGGAGACACTAGTGACACTGTGAGCTAGCTAATGCAAACAGGCTAACATTTTCAGTAGGGGTGCTCAGAGTCAGTCTGCCACCAAGCCCGCAGTTCATGTTATCTGAACGCGGAGATTCTGTATAGGTTATATATAGGAACTACACGACATGGCGCCGCCAACGTTGGTTGGGTACTTATTTAACAGTAGAATCTGAGTAGTTCAGTCGTGCTATTCTCAGAGACCCCTACTCACAAAACACCAGAGACGTCTGGAGTGGGTGTGCACAAAACTCCGCCACAGCTGAGTAGGTGAAAATCCTATTTATTAGCTGTTAGTTAATCAAGCTTGAGGGACACAGTGTTCATAAACAAATTGTGCACATAACACCTTATCTTAGTTCCCTTGAACAAACTTCTTCTGTACAAACATGACTGAGACAGGAGATAACCCAGTAGTACATCTACACATCTCAGACGGAGAAGAAGATTTAAATGCAATACAAATTGCACCAAAATTCAGACGTACGATCACCCTGAAACTCTTAGAAAATGGTTTACCAGCTAGGGGTGGCATAGAAGTTTTCGTACTTGAGGCACACGAATCAAACAAAACAGAGGTATTTTATTTGTGGGTTACATTCCCGGAAGCAGATGCAGGAACACAGACATTTCAATACTATACAGAAGGAGATGCACCAGTGGAATATGGTCTGTTCGAGGACATAGAGGTTCCACTCACATACCAGGAACACTTATACTGGTTTAAAGGTGCCCTACCCCACATAAGAAGTAGAGTAAGATTAGGCCCGCTCGGAGGACAGGGGGCAATATATTAGGCATATTAGCAGCTTACACACCACATCCTGATATTGACACAATGCCACAGGTAGACTTACTCATACAACACAAGGATTTAATTAAAATCTACAGAAACTTGACACAATTCATCATGAGGACTTTCACAGTCCAACCAGCAACAGTTGCAACAAATGGTACTCAATCTCAGGGTACAGCAACTAAAATCACACCACAAACATTACACGCGGTAATGGGTAAAATGCCCACAAAACGTGAACAAATACCATTCTAGGTAGCTCAAAAAATAACGCAGCTAGAGGCAGTATTCCCGAATACTACCCCATATGAAAAACACAGAATGCTAACAATCTGCTTGTCCATGGGGATAACACCACAATTGGAGGATTGTACCACTTGGGGTACAGTCTTTGCTGCCATTTATACCAGAACTCATGGTATCCCGCCATTAGCAGTAGTACCTGATGTACTGAGACAAATACAAAACGAGTACGGAGCAGAGCCTGCCCTAAACTTAGGGATGAAGTTACTAGGTAACTATGACCAGTTATCAGCCATAATACTAGCTAATATTAAAGGGGAAGCAGCTTCAGTGGCAATCCGCCAACGACTACGGGAGTTCTGTCCTAGATCAACAAAACGAACTACCCAAAATAATTGAAACTGCATATGCAGAATTAGGCAGAGACAGTTTAGGTGGGAAAGCTTTAAAACCACAACTGATGGGCAGTTCTGAAAAAGACACTACCAAGCAGACACCTGCTTCTTGTAAAAGAAGTGGGATAATAAAAAAAGAACAAAAAGTTAAAGGAAACAGATCTCAATCCCGAGGCAGATCTCCCCCACAGGAGCCCTCTGAAGAGAGGTACTACCTCAGGAATAGAGATAATATTAGGAAACCTGACAGGTATCAGGATACTGATACACGTTCCTCTCGTTCCTTTCAGGGCTCGATGAAAAACTCCGAGAGAGAAGGACGGTCAGAACACAAAGAAGAGCGTACAAAGTCCAGGGACAAGCAGCACGCTCAAGACTATACTTCCAAAAAAGAAGAAAAGCCAAAATCAAAACCTCCGTTTAAGAAGAAGAAAGTTGCAGGTCTAAAGATCAAACATGCCCAGAATTCTGAGGACACAACTTCTGAACGGGGAATGGGCTCAGACGATGCTAGACAGCGCGGCAGAAGTAACAATAGCTCACCAGAACCTGATGGAATTTCTGGTGACAGCGGACTGGAATGATTACATCACGGTGGAAACACCAGATACAAGGGTGAGCGTCCCACATAAGTTACATGAAATAACACTCCAAATGGAGGGGGACAAGCCCAGGAAAGTTAAAGGTCTCTTTTGGAAAAACCTATCATCTGGTTATGACATCCTATTAGCTGAACAAGATTGGCCGCCAGCATTCGTTATCGAGTGCCCTAGTGGAGAAACTGTAATTTTTCCAGCATTTTCCGACCTCGTTCCCATTTATCTTAAACATGCATATGCACGGGAGTGGGCAGTCGCCCTAGCTCCAGCATTGTACAAAAATCATGCCGGATGGGATGAAGATTCAACCCACCACGTGATTCCGTTAAAAGTTTCACCAAATGCACAGAGGCAATATCCAATAAAGCAAGAAGCTAAAAAACAGGTCAGGGAGATCTTAGATCAACTTGAATACCAAGGGGTGATTGAAACATGCACCTCACCAATGAACAATCTTTTGTTTCCCGTATCAAAACTGGACAACTCATATCGTCTAGTTTTAGATTACAGCCATTTAAACACTTGCACTAAGACGTTCGCTGTCCAAAACGCACACAGTGCAGCATTAATGAATAACATTGTGCGGAAAAAATACAAAACTACACTTGATTTCTCAAATGGATTTTCTGCCAAAATATAGTGCCTGAAAGCAGGTATTTGACCGCATTCGCAGCGTTGGGGTCTCAGCGACAATTTTGTCTTCTCCCTCAAGGGTATAAGAATAGCCCGGGGGTATTTTCAGCAAGAGTAACTGAGTTACTCCAAAATTTTGATGAGGAAGCATTGTCCTATGTAGATGATATTTATCTGACGGACGATGACTTAAAAAGGCACTTGACAAGGGTGAGCACCATAATTATGGGATTCGCCTCTGAGGGCTACAAATTTAATTTTAAAAAATCAAAAATCGCCCATCTCAATGTCCTGTTTTTAGGATATGAGCTTTCAAGTGAAAGAAAAAGTCTGGCAGCTAACTTTTTAGAAAAGTGTGTGCTGCTCCAACCTCCAAAATCATTAAAAAATTTACAATCAATACTGGGATTCCTAAATTTCGGCAGAACATACATTTTGGATTACGCAGAAAAAGTAAAACCTTTCTGCACTGGCCCAGGAAAAGCGCATAATTGTCGTAACACCAGTACCAGCTTTAGAAGCTGTTACGAAGGCTAGCATTCCAAATGCAAAAGCCTTACATCCGAGATGGATACAATGGGCTAATTCTTTTACTGCAATGGATGTTGAATACAGATTTGATCCAAGTCTAAAAACACAAGCATTTCTGCAATACGAACAAGAATACCCTCTGCCGAATGAGATCTTGCCTCTAGATCAGTATGAATATATTATTTACACTGACGGATCTGCTCAACCTGCCATAGGGAGTAAGCAACAATACAGCGCAGCATGTGCTATCGTTACAGGTCGAATGCGGGATGGAAAGTTCCATCCAAGTTGCACCAAAACGGCTCAGTTGGCAGAATTAAAAGCACTGATACTGGCACTGGTGAATACGGATCACGAATTCCCCACACCTATAGTGTGTGATTCCTTTTACTGTGTACAATCATACAATGAATATTTACATCATTGGGAACTAAACGGGTTCAAAGACGCAAAAGGTGGCACAATTAAGCATAAAATGCTACGGGAACAGGTAGTTGAGTTGAGAAACAAACTACCAAGGGCTCATGTGATACATACAGTGAGTCATCAGCATGATGGCGTTCACGTTGAAGGGAATTCATTGGCTAATGAAGCCACAAAGGGGGCCGTACGCACAGCTTCCGTAGCTGCAATCACTCATTCAAAAACGAGGATAGACGGTGAGATTATGGTGGCTGTTATTGCTTCAAGCAAAAACAGCGGAGCAGTACCGAAGAAATTTCCACTCAAATACTCCTACAACTACAAGTTAGATGCAAACAACATTCCATATGCTCAGATTCCTGGAGTGGGAAACAGAGTTATACCAAATATGGATCGTAGACAAGGGTTGATTAGTGCAGCACATGAGGGTTTGGGCTCTGCGTATACAGGCGTTACAGCGATTATTTCATTGTTGAAACAGCGCTATTGGTGGCCAGGTCTGACAAAACAAACTAAAGACTACGTCTTGAAATGTGACATCTGCCAGCAGATGAAAGGCTCCACCATAGCACGCCCGGCACAGACACCGTTATTAAAATCAGACAGACCTCTCGCTTGTGTATATCTGGACCACTGCGGGCCCTTACAATCAGACGGGGCTTACAAGTATATCATGGTTGCAGTGGATTCATGCTCAAGATTCCTATGGGTTTGGCCTCATCGCTCGGCTGACGCTCGAACTGTTATCAAAGATTTTCGTGTCTTTATTAGGGACATACGCAGTTGGCACGTTACATTCTGACCGTGGCCCGGCTTTTAGCTCTCGGTCTTACAAAGAGGCCATCGAAAGTATGGGCGTAGCATTGCGGTACTCCTCTCCGTACCATCCTGAGGGAAATTCGGTTGTGGAGAGGAAGAACCGGGACCTAAAGCAATCTTTAACAGCTAGGGTATTAGGCAAGGGCGGTAGTTGGGCCAATCACATATATGGGGTACAGCAAGCTCGCAATAACCAGCCAAGAAGTTCTCCAGGGGGTGTCACTCCTTACGAGGTCCTATTTGGGACAAGAATGTGGGTACCTGATCTTGATAGTGAAGGCACAGTGGCGGATGAGAAACCATTTGATATCCATGATCGTTTCGCTGTTTTACAGGATCTAAATGAATCCAGGACACAACAAAGTAACGTCCTCCAGAAACAGACCGCCACTGGGGAAGTCAAGGCAAACACGGCAAGACCTGTCTGGATCCCAAAGGTCGGGGATCTAGTCAGAGAGAAAATAGTGGACAAAAAAGAATGTGGACTATCATACAGAAAGCCTGTACCTGTCCTAGCAGTTCAAGGAACAAGAACTGTACTTTTGCCACCTCTTGCCGGAAAAAAGGAGAAAAGATTTGTCTCAATCGACTTAATCAAACCGCACTATGTGGCCGATACTGAACAGTAGGCCTCGTGGACTCCACAGTTGCAGACGCCCTCCTCTAGCTACCATGCAAGAAGTTCAAATAGAAAGACTCATCACGTTCAAAGAGCCTCCTGTATGGAATGAAGGACTATGCAACAATGCTATGGAACTCGTTCCCCTTGAACCAGAAGTTCATCTTCAAAATAACACACAAGTTGCAATTAGACCAAATACAGACGTCTACGTCAACATGCCTCGACAAGAGCAATATGCGATTTCAACAAATCCCGATGCAATTCCTACAATGGATCGAACTGCTTCTGGCTACTTTATGAACTTCGATAAGTTTTCTTTGGATCCAAGTGAACCTGAAACGACGCTAGCCCAACAATCACGCAAACAACAAGCTACAAACTTTCTGAACTTTCTCAAAAAGACTTACCTGGTATCGCCTTGGGTAGAACTCGGGTAATTACTGGAATACTATTTTTTCTTTTCTGGCTAGGCTTAGTTATAACTAGCATGCTTATTAATGGACGATACCTTCAACAAAGACCTGAAGCCGAGAAAGTGAATTTGATTCTGCAACCACATCAATCTTCTCATCGTGAACAAAGAGACTTGTCATCAGTGAACATTACAGCAGTTCCTATACCGGACGGTATAGTTTGGGACAAGGTTGATTTTGATATATTCGGACCTACTGAACTTTTAAAAATTTCTCATATATTTAAAATTTCATTGAGTGATATCATTACCTCGAGTACATTTTCTGATGATTGGGACTCTGAAACTGTTCAGGGCCGTTTCTACCATTAGGCAAGACTAGGCGGCCGCCTAGGGCGGCAAAAGGGCTAGGGCGGCAAAAGGGGGAAACATTTTTTAATTTGAAGGCAGCAGCACCTGATTGTGAGTGCAAGCGCACCTGCTTGTACATGCTGCGCGCACCCTAGCATAGTGGTGTGTGGAGCGGGCCGGCGGTACCAGTGTGTGGGTCCCCAGGGCCGTCAATCTTGTAGCGAGGGAAAACGCTACCAATGACGCCCCTGGATCATTTAGCCAGTGACGGTGACTCGCATGTCGCACCACCCTCTCTCTCGGCGCGTGGGGGACGGACTGTGAGTGTCAGCTCAGGTGAGGTGATCGCGCAGTTTCTTTCTCTAGCTGATTTTTGCTGACGGGGAGAAGTTGAGCGTGGCCCTCTGGAAAAGGGCTGGCAGGCCGCACGCCAGAAACGGAGTTTTCACAAACGCCACCATTCCCTCCCCTTCCCAAGCTCTGTCGCATGCAGGTACTACAAACGTGTGCTGCAAAACTCCATCCCCACCATGTGGAGCTGGGTCAGAGCACTGCTGGGTGAAACCCCTCTCAGGAAAGTGGCCGAGGAGCTGCAGAAGTGATTCAGCGAGATCTATTGATGCAAGTGCAGCAAGCCTGCCCTTGGAGGGAAGCTCGCTGCTGGAGACGGGCAGTGTAGGCTGCCGCGGTTGAGTGTCTCTGAGTTGGCCGCATGCCTGCCGTAAGCTCCGAAGATGGCACTTTGGGAAGGCGATAACTCTGTTCTAGCCACACAAGGATCAGAGTCCTCCAAAAACCAGCAAAACAGGCGCTCAGGTGCTTGCATCTGATCTTCCAACTCCGCCAATGCTGAGAGACGACGCACTGCCCTGCCATGGGCACCTGGCATCTGACCCGGTTGGTCCTCGGAGACGCAGGGTGATGGTCCAAGGCCAGTGTGCAGAGACTGTTTCCTGTAGCGCTGCGGTGAAGCAGGTCTGCCATTTGCACCTCTTATCCCTGCGAAAGAAACTATCGTTCTGCAAAGGCAAGTAAGTTGTTGGCCTCTTGCATGTGTGCCGCCAAGAGGAGTGTTTTTCTGCGTGCGTGTGTTTACTTAAGATGGCGGTTCCGGGCGCGCACACAGTGGCATGGTTTGAGAGGGTTTCTTGCATCGAGCGTAGATGGGCATTTGAGTATGTTTCACACACTCTTCTTTTTAGTACCTCTTTGAAGTTATTGCTAGTGACCTTCTGAGTACCCCAAACTGTAAGGTGTCCATGGTAGAAGTGGAGTGTTCCAGGTCACACCTTGTGGCCTACACCTCAGTGAGTATTGTTTATACCTACAACTAACAAGTAGAGTACACAGAACATTTGTAAGCTGATTTTAATATGTACCAAACGCATTTCAGATATTAGTGTGACAATAGCCATTGTATTCCAAGTTATCATGTTGTTCATGTTGTAGGGGTCTGCTGACCTAAGTTTCATGAAAAGAGTGCAACCCTTACACCCAAATGAGTGTCAGAGGGATATCACCGCAGACTCTAAGTGAAACACAGTTGTCGTCTGTCCGCCAACCGAGACTCGGAAACATGATTGGAAACGTAGAGGGAAATGCAGAAGAAGGTTGTACAGTCACTAAAAAGGGCTGAAATTTGGAATGGGTAAAAAGGAACATTTTAGGGTCCGTCAATGTGATCTGATCTAGATAGAAATAAAAATTGTTTGTGAAGGGACAGTTCTTTAGCAGTAATAATTCTGAGCGTGGAGCTTGGAGTCTTGTTTTAAAAAAAGCATTCCTTGTCACTTTCAGACAATGTTATTTCCTTCACGTATTTTTTTTTGCTTGGTAGTAAAAGGAGGGGCGGCATTTTTCAATTCTTGCCTAGGGCGGCAAAACACCTAGAAACGGCCCTGAAACTGTTAATGATATGTTGTCTGATTTAGAGAAAACTGACGCATTTCTGAACACTGAAATGTTAGAAGGTACTTCAGACTGTGACACTTTGTTCTGTTACCAACATTAGGGTCATCATTTCTTGCACAAATCTATATCACCTAGAAATGTGTTTGAGTACCACCAGTGGGAACATTGCCCCACACCACCAAAAGGTAGTTTGCATACAATTGCACAGAAGTTTTCATATTTTTTAGGGTTTAACACCACTGACCCAACCTCGTATTATTACACGGTTGCACCGACATCAGCACTGAAAATTATGTTGACAAACACCAAGCAAATATACTCTGCTTCCTTTATCACCCAATTGTCTGAACAGGGTTTTGACCTATGGAAGGACACAATAGACTTAAAATCAGTCTGGGGTTCTAGAGATTGGCAAGTCCAGGGAACAGAGGCGCTATTTAGAGCGTGCCTCATTCCACAGCAGATGATATTCCTAAATGACACTGTGCAACAGACATCCTGTCTTGGACTAGCCAAGAACAAGGACCTGAACACACCTCCATCACAGATGGAGGGGTGGCAAAATTCAACTTCACAAGAAGGGGCAACAGTGGATGACATTTTACAGTACAATAGATCAGACCCTGATTGGAAGAAATGGGTGGTTTGGCCCTTAGACACAAACACATGTCAGAAAAGATTCTGGGGTATAACCGAAGGGTTCAATATCCACAGGCCAGACCCACGCTATGTACAAGGAGAACATCCAGGGGTCGTGACGTGCTACAGTGTTGGGAAGTTGTGTCTTGATTGGCTAGAGACCTCAAAACTCACAGAAGTGAAGCAACACTTGACCTTACTCACACAAGACATGGATCTTAGGGATTTTTTACTAGGTACCAGGAAACCCCGTCAGAAACGTTTCATATATGCTGGCATTTATGCTGCCTACAATGAAAACTGAAAAATAGTCCAACAAGAGGCCGCAGAGAGAATACGGGAAATAGACCGTATTAATTTAGAGAAGGCATTAGCAGTAGTGGATAATGGGTTAACAACTTTGACCTCCAGGATCTATTCCTTAGGCAACATTGTATCTTCTGCGATAGACATACTGGAACAGGATTTAGCCATATTACAACAGGGCAATCTCAGTTACGTTCTATTATGCTGTTAAGCTGGACACTGCAATCTTTGCATGAAGGCTATGTGCCTTGGCGTTTTATCAACAGTACGTCTCTGTTTTCTGAATACAATCTAACAGATAAACAGGTAGAAATGGCACAAGGGGGCGCAAAATATACAATGTTGCACATTGAAAAGCTGGACAGATTACCATTTACGGTAGCGGAATAACCATCAACGGAATGGCTAATCCATGGCCACATAACTCTGCCGGTCACTACTTTTCAGTTTCAGTATTGCCTTGAGCAATGGCAGGCAGGCAAATATGAAAAATTGGGTAAGGAATACATTAACCCCTTCCATGCTCGTGACGAGCTCAGCTGGTCATGCTGCGCGGACGCGCTGTGCGCATGACGAGCTGAGCTCGTCACGACCCCACCCTCGATCGGAATGTCCAGCATACGAGTGGAATTCCGATCGCGGTCAAGGGGTTAAGGAATCTTGGGAATTACCGTACAGATTTCGATGCCGGAATGGGGATTGAGAAGTGTTCCTAAGCGGTACAAACTGCAAGAACGCTTTAAGCAGTTCTCTCATGTGCCAGGATATTTCCCTGCACGGAGCTTGTAATGGTTCAGTAGCGAACTTGTCCTGCCACTTGAAAGGGTCTCCAGCGGCCGTGATTATGCCGGTATTCAGGCTGCTCTTGAATGGGAGTTACTTGATGCTGAACGATCAAGGTTGCTGTGGGATGCTCCTAGGCATTGCCTATCTGGTCACTGTGAACTCCAGGGTTACTTGCTGTATGCAAGTATTGTTTCCCCCAGTGAGTACAGTCAGGGAGGCACCATTATGGCCTTCGTTGAATGTTTCCTTTATACAGTTTGATACTTTGAACAGACTGAAAGCCATGCTTTTACAGCAAACCGTACCCTTAACCTCCGCTCGAGAGACCTTCGATCTTCAAATCGCAAGGACCTCGACTGAGATACAGGCACTTATACGTACAAACTGCCCCTTTAATTTTGCAGAAATGGTGGGTCATATCTTTAATATGTCTGATACGAGTGGTATTGTACACCTATTTAAGACCATAGGGTCAGGATTTCTAAGAACCTTTCAGACAATCCTCGGAGTTATTCCAAATTTTATACACTCCGTATTGGGAAGCGTTTTTGGAGGTCTTCCGCTGATCCTGCTTTCTATCGCAGGAATCCTGATTGTCATTTTTCTGCTCCGCAATGGACGGCCCAATCACCAACGAGATGGCAAAAGCGCTCCTGGAGCGTAAATACTGTGAACGCATGGTACAACATCTGGGCACACCTTGCCTACGGGAACTGAGTGCCTCTTGGTTCCTATCGCTTAGACCAGTCTGGATGGACTGCATCTTACCTGTTCTTCGATGCCTGTTTTGCGGTGAAGAATGCATGTTGGATCTCTGTCTGACACTTGCATCGGATACGCCTGCGGACTTGAATACCAGGCTGGAACCCCTGAGGGCCCATGCTCGGCAATGTCCCCAGCGTATTCCCTTCTTCATGGCTGCATTCCTCAAGAATCCACAGGTGCCTTTTACAACTGGGTTGAGCATCAGCTCTTCCACTAGCACTGAGGTTTCGACAACAGCACCGGCTGCCTCTACACCAGTTGTTGGCAGCTCTGAATATCATTTGTGCTCCATTGACGTACTCTGCGAGGTGTTACAAGGACCGTACTCTGCAGCGGCAAGCAACAACGACGTTGCTTCTCCCAGCCAGGACACTTAATCTATAATTGGCTCATCATGTGCTGGGAAAGTATTCGGAATTCTTCTTTTTTAATTTTAAGCCTCAGCTAGATTTGGAACACTTCCTCAAATTGACACTTTCGCTGGAAAAGCATGGCCTTCTAACGCTTGTAGTGGTTCGACTTATATAAACAAACTCAACTAGGACTTTGGCTTAAAGTGACATTTCCAATATTAGCTTTCGAAAATAATGTTTTCTTCCCCCTGATTAGACTGTTTTTAAATGGTTTTAATGAAAAATTTTATGAAGCTCACTGATAGTTTTATGCACTGCTACCTAGTAAAATCAGTAGTTCGCTAGCATTTTTATCATTGTTGACTGTTCGGAAGAGGAGTGGGTGTTATGTTTCATATAGGTACCCTAATATAGGCCCGGGTAATATCATACACCTTCACCTACATTATCTCCCCTACATTACACAGTAACGAGCCTTTAGGATTGAAGCTTTACCTAGTTCTTGTCCTGGGCGAGGAAGGAGGGTTGTCACTGAACAATAGCATCCTATAACTCCATCAATGGACTCATACAGTATGAATGAATATTCATGAGGGTTCTTGGAAACCAGGCAGGGGCTACACCACTTGCATAATATCTACATACACGGTTCATCCCATACGTCATCCTCAAATCCAACAATGGCTAATACAAGAAACAAGGGATAAAGAAACCCTGGATACTTTTTGTATAAATACAGCACATCTTGCTAGGGTTGTTAGAGGGAACCAAGACTTCAAGGCTGACACACTGACCAGAGACGCTGAGGCTCCTGCATGCAGACGCTCCAGCTGACAGTCGTCTAACACATCCCTTGCGGGGTGTCCAACTCGAGACCAGGATGGGGTCCCACACTGTCTCACTTCAGGTAATGGGGTTAGACTAAATCCTAGAGGGATTCTTGGCTTCACACCTACTCACATGCTAGGTACACTTAGGTACATCTAGATAGGCATCGTAGGAGTACGCGCATTTTATTAAGCATTTTATATTCATGTATGTATACATGATCATTGCAAGATGGTAGAACTGTACTATCCTTTTATTTTCACTGTACTGCTAATCATATATATCTGCTACTGTCTAACGGTTGTTGGAGCACATATATTTTACACTAGAAGAACAACTGTGCAATAAATTCTTATTGTAAACACGCCCGACTGTTTCTTCTGTGTAAACTCTCTGAGACCGAATAAATGAGCATGAGTGACTGAGCGAAAAGTAGTATATTGTTTCCACAATCCTGAGGGATCAGGGTTGTCATGTTCTGAGGTTGCCTGAAGCTATTCTCTCCCCGATAAGAGGAGACACTAGTGGCACTGTGAGCTAGCTAATGCAAACAGGCTAATATTTTCGGTGGGGGTGCTCAGAGTCAGTCTGCCACCAAGCCCGCAGTTCATGTTATCCGAACGCGCAGATTCTGTATAGGTTATATATAGGAGCTATACGACAAGAGGTTGTACCAGAATTTACACCAGAGGTAGCTAAGAGAGAGCTGCCTGTGAAGTTCTGGGGCTGTTTGTTAGTATGGGTAAGTTCTATTCCTTCAGGATCCCACAGCATTTTGTCATCCCTAGACCAATCAGGTCTATATCCCCTCGTTCAAATACCTTCTTCAACAACTCCTCAGCCTATTCAGCCATAAGTGGGGAAGTAATTTTGATTAATTTCTTACCCTTCTTCTTTAATGATAGCATGACTGTTTCAGTCAATTTATCATCCTTAAGCATAGCCCAGCAGATTCTTGACCCTTATTTTTATGAGTTATTTGTTCATCTTCTAACTCAGACTCTGATTCAGATGATGCAAATGCTGCAGAGGGTCTACCAGCCTCAGAAAAATAGAAAAATACATGTTTCACTTCTTGTGATTCACACGTCCCTGATTGAGATATTGACTTATCCATCTTGGCATGCAGATTTCTCTGTTGTAATGTAATGGAGACAGAATTGCTCTTGTGTCTGGGCTGTAGGTATCAATCTGCTATGTACAGATAGCCCTCTACTAGCCTCCCTCAAATCCTTGACAATGTCTCCTTGGGTCGGCATGTCACCTTCTTTCTTGTCAATACAGGCGACTCTCTTCGCTGTTGAAACACTCGAAGTGTTGGAAACAGGTCCACCTAGAAGATCCCCACCTAATGCTGTCTCCACCTCTTTAGTGGCTTTTGAGGGAGGGGATGTTCATTTTCAAAGTCCTTTTGGGTCGGTTAACTACAAAGAGTTTGGTACATGGTGAAGCCTGTGCATAATAGGGGTTTGGCAAACTACGGGGACCTATGTGTTTAGATGGAGTGTGATCCAGGTGCACTAGGAGAAGGCCATGTGCAGCAGTAACCACAACATCTGTGTGTGGTTCATGGCCTAGTAATGATAAACTATCCTCGTAGGGTTCGGTACAGACTGAAGGCTGTGTGAAGTAGGGGTTCCACCAAGTAATGGGTCTTGTGTGTCAGGAGGGACTGGGACTTTGTTCTTTGGATTATACCTTCCGGGTAGTTTCGGGCCCTGCATTTCTCTGATAGTATATTGGCCTGGTATTTGTAAACCTTAATTTGGCTACAGTTCATCCAGAGATGGAGGAACTGTTCATAGGGTAAGTTCTCTCGCAATGCATGAGGATGGGAACTGTCAAATCTATTTTTTTGCAGTGGGTATTTGAAATGTGCCAGTTTGGAGACTCCCTCCTTCGTGGTAAATGGTTACATCACGGAATGTCAACGTGTTATTGTTCAGAGTATGTGTAAATTTTAAATTCTGTCCTCATTATTGAGCCAGGGGATAAAGGCTGTAGCTGTTGTCATGCCTGCTTTCAATACTTCAAAGACATCATCTATATAGGGTTTCTACATGGAAATTTGTGTACGATAGGGGTTTTTGTCGTGTCAAATGCAATTTATTTCTACATTGTATACATACAACCCTGCCACACTTGGAGCAAAGGTGCTCCCTATAGATGTTCCATGCATTTGGAGGAACAATGTCCACTGAAACTCAAATACATTTTTGGTTAAAACAAGTCTGGCAAGGAATCAAAATCGGGATGCACTACTGGAAACTCCCACCCGCCAAAAAACAGACCCACCACTAGTATGCGTAACTACATACAATGTGGCATCTAATCATATCAAGTAAATAATCAGCAAACACAGGAGCATCATACTCTGTAGACGCAGTTGCACGAAAATGGCTGAACATTTTTTATCCGCAAAACACACTGTAAATCATTTAAAATGGATAATCTTCGGAGCAAGTGACAGCAGAGATCTAGAAAGAATCCTATATGAAAAAGAACAAAGGTGGATTTATAAATTATCCACCCATATCAGAGATTTGAACGATAAAATTCCATGGGGGAATATTTTATAATTATTTTGTAAATATATTACAATTATCCTATCACTACCTTGATTACAACAAATTGACTGAGGCACTCCATTTCCTGTGCCCCTTAGTCATATGAAGAGAATGTCTGGGCAGGAAACATGGAATTCCCACCTCCTTTTGGTGTAAATAAATAAAAAAGAGGTTTTCAAAGAAACCACTCTGTTATATCCTATTGATGAACTATGCTTAAAAAAGAACACCGCATTTGATGTAATTGGAAATGGAACTACATTTCCCACCCTTCCTATTGACAGTCGCATGACGCACACATCATAACGGAGACGCTTCCAAAGAACATGGCCCGAGACTTACATGTCCGCTCACTAATAAATGACACCATTAAGTATGTCAATGCCGATAGAAATACATTTGCACGGCACCGAGAACCGAAAGACTTCGGCACAATCATGTGACAGCAACACAATCACGTGACATGCTGACACTATTTAGTCAGTTTGGTTGCGTGAGTTCAGTAACATTCAGGGAAGCAGAGATGGACAGAGGTCATGAACACGGTCGCGCTCTCTTGATGAAGTAAGTCCCGGGGCCATAATACCAGCCAGGACCAATATACAGCATTTCAAAAAGGTAATATCTCACATTTTTCTTCAAGTGTGTGACTACAGGGTCCGTAGTCCCCTGCAAATCCCTATGATGCCTTCTGAAAGACAGTAGAAGGGAAGTAAGGCGATGAAAGTTGGAGAAGTTGGAGAAATTAAATGAGAGAGTCATAGAGGAAGGAAGAAACAAGTATATAGCAAACAATGAGAAAAAAAGGGAGATAAGGGTGAGAAAGGAGCCAGAGGAAGAACTTGAAAACAGTTGGAGGCAGTTGTGTGAGACTAAAATTGTTCCAAGCCACTGTGGCGAGTAAATCACCTGATTTTCCTCTGTATTCTGGTATTGTAGTTGTGCATTTTCTGTTATAAATGGAAAACCAGAAGTATCAGAAAGCAAAGGACACAGGAATGTGTATTCGCAAAGCACACATTCTTCCCTTCGGGCATCTTGCTGCTCAGTAACAGGTGTGTATTGTCACCCAATTCAGTGGTACTCATTTAGGCGACCTCAGAAGAATGAAAAGCTGAGTTGCCCACTTGGAGTCAAACCTCTGGCCCTGAGGTGAAACACAAGTTTCTAGAGTGAATCCATTAGTCTCTTGAAACACCAAAGGGACGGGAGGCATGTAAAAACAAAGAATTAAAAACTGGGAGGAATTGGAGAAAAGGTACTGAAAGAACAAACTGAAGAAGAGAGAAGGAACAAAAGAGGACAGACTGGACAAGAGGAAGACTTGCCCAGGATCCTAAACCCTTTACAACCACATATATAAATCCTCAAATTCCTTTCCCGAAGTACACGACATGTCCACTTTTACCTATTCCCCAATGTCCAACATGAGTGGCATGGTAGAGAGAGCAGCACTGCATTACACAGGGGCTGCATATGAGGGTCACTGCACTCACTGCAGCAGCCTGGAACTCCATGCTTCCCCAATTTAAGGAGCTGGTTGGAGAAGATCCCTCCCCTCCCCTTCAATCAATCAATCAGGATTTATAAAGCATGGCTAATCACTAGCTAGGGTATCCAGGGGCTTGCAGGTCCCAGAGGCTTATTCAAACAGCCAGGTCTTGAGGGCCATTCGGAATTCCTGAAGTGAGGAGATGGTCCGGAGGTGAGTGGGAAGGCTGTTCCAGGTATTTTCTGTGAGGTGGGAGAAGGATCGTTCTCCACTTCTGCTTCGGTAGATGCGGGGAGTATGGGCAAGTGGAAGTCTTCTCGATGGTTGGTGGCAGTTCAGGTGGTGGTTAATGTAGGCGGGTCCTTGGTTGTGTAGAGCCTTGTGTGCATGGGTCAGCAGCTTGAATTGGCATCTCTTCTGTACCGGGAGCCAGTGGAGTTGCCTGAGGTGTGGTGGGGTTCGTTGGGGAAGGCCAAGGATGAGTCAGGCAGTGGCGTTCTGTATGGTTGTAAGTCACTCTCGGAGGTGTGCGGCGATTCCTACATAGAGGGCGTTGCCATAGTCAAGTCGGCTGGTGATGAGTGCCTGTGTCATCGCGCATCTCATGTGTAGGGGTAGCCACTTGAAGATCTTACGTAGCATGAGCAGAGTGAGAAAGCAGGCACAGGAGATGCCATTGATATGTGATTTCATGGTGAGCTTGTTGTAAATGATGATTCCTGAGATACTGTTAAGCTACCATCACCGTCCCCACCTTCATCAGCTTCATGAACCCGGTGTCTCCCTCCTCCCCCATAATGCCAGGGGATGGTGACCAGGCTACCCATGTGACCACCACCTCATTCACTCCCTGTCTTCTATAACCCCCCAGCCCATACCTATCTCATCTCTGCTGTATATCCAGGAGTGTTGCCCCACTGCTCTCAGCGCAGGAGAAAGCAAAAATAAAATGATAATAAACTCGTTATTATCATTTTATTTTTCTCTATGGGGCTGGGTGAGGGCGGGGCAGGGCTGGGGGCACAGGGGGAGGAGTGATTTGCATACTCCAAGTGCGCATGACTGCTTGGCCTGCCGTCTTGGGCCAGCCAAACAGTCATGCGCACCTTGCATGTTCCCCACCAGGCTGTAATGCACAGCCTGGAGAGTAACATACACAGGCTCCCTGTCCCCGTCTGAGCGCCGAACCACGGTGCGCAGACCAATCACAATGCTGCATTGCAGTGTTGTGATTGGCTTAGGGGAGGGAGCCTGGGTGCTTTCTGTTTCTGCAACCGAAGCTGAGGAGAGACGACGGCGTCAGAAGGGACCGAAGCTGAGAAGAGACGGCTGCTGGCAAAAGTAAGTGTTCTTTCTTTCGTTTTGTTCCCCCCACCCCCACGCCTCGCCACCCCACTTCCCTGCCAGCCGCCACTGTGTATATCCCCTTGAAGATATATGTATGTAGTGACCCTGAATACGTTTTTTGGCTGCAAGTGGTTGGCCCCTTACTAGGTGCAGATTTCTTACCAGCTAAATAAAATATTTGCTGTTAAGATTGTATTATTTTTTTCCACGGTTGTTCTTGGTCAACATGCAGCACAGAACCCGCTCTCAGAAGCAGACTTAGCTCTCCTTGACCTTTTATTGACGATTGCACTCAAAGTTGTTCTTATTGCTTGGCAAGCTGCCAACCATATTTCAATCCATACTTGGTCGACCTGGGTGACTTACTTTAGGAGTACACACTGTCTGTATGCTTAATTTGAAGTTTATTATGCTGAACGGACATTTCCCCGTCTGCACTGCAGTGCTTAATTACACAACTCTGCAGTGGTAGGTGGTGAAATGCCTGTGGGCACAGTGGGAGGGCAGTGGGTGCGGGAAGGGGCACACCCCTGTAAAAAGGGGTATAAAATCGTCAATCACCACGGGGCAAACACCGGTGCCTAGAGTGTGTCGGTGTTTGCCCCACGGTGAAATGATCGCAAATCCACCCTTCTCTCAGATGCAATTTACGAGTAACCCTAAGACATTGCAGAAAATTTAGAAAATGCTAGACTCTTTCATGCGGGAACCATGCCCTATTTAAAACAAGGGGGGATATTCTTAAGAGCGGGTGATAATTATCGCCAACCTAGGTTAACGCAATTTCACATAACGCTGTCTATCACGGGAAACTAACGCAGTGTTAATGGCGTATTCTCAACACGCCGGCAACAGGCGATAGTATCCCGATAACGCGTCAAATGACCGCATTAAAATTACCGGGACGCCGATAAAAAAGGAAACCCGAACGTGAAAAAAGTGGCGATGGGCCCAACAGCGATAAAAATATCAGTGATAAGTAGCGCCTGGCTTGCTATTCCCACGTCAGGTGGGAAAAATCACCATAAAAGCTGCAAAAAAAAACAAAAAACAAAAAACAAACCAACAACTGAGAAGCACCATGGAGGAAGCTGGAGCAACTACAGAGGCCCACCAGAACCCCACAAACCCCCCGGAGGACCAGCCAGGGACCTCGGGGAAGGAGAAGGGCAAGGAGAAGAAGAAGAGGAACCCGCGATTCAGTCCGCAGGAAAACAAGATCCTGATTACGGAGGTGATAGAACACCACCAACAACTGTTCATCACCTCCACTGTGTCATTGGCAACCAATTAATGCAATATGGCAGTCCATCTTGACCAAGGTGAATGCAGTCGGAGTGAAGAGAAGGGAAGTGGACGACTGCAAGAAGCGCTGGAATGATGTGAAGCGCAAAACCAAGCTGAAACTCGCTAACAACCGGAAAGCAGCAATGCAGACTGGAGGTGGGAGTCCAGCGCCACAGGAGGAGCTGGATGAGATGGAGGAAATGGTGTCCACAGTCATCAGTGGGGAGACGGTGGCAGGAGTTGGGGGACCGGACACTGCTCAACATGACCTGACCCAACAGCAACAGGGTGAGTAACGGCCAGGGACTGGGGGGACGGGGGGAGACGGGCACAATGGCACACATGCACAATTAAGTATAGCACAGTGCACACCCACAATGACTCTGATCATGTACCTGATCTCCTTGGCATACTGCAGCACACATAGAAACAGCAAGTAGGCCCCCGTCGACAATGTGCCCAGAGGGGGCCCTGCCCCACACATCACTAATCTCACAACAAACCCATGCACATGTGCTGAACCCAGCAAAGCTGCGGGTCCGTGAGCCACACTGACAATGCAAGTGACACTGCATGACGATTAGCATGGCTGCAGTCCAATTATCATGACATGGTGCACGCCACGACACTGAGGTGGCTGAGTGTGGACCACATCCGTAAAGGAGCAGGACATCCACATCCACATGCACAAACAACCCCTGACGTCAACAAGACTTCTGGGGACAAACCATGCCCAAGAGTCCCAACTCCCACCAAGAGCCCAATTTACCCAAGTCTGCAACATCTCAGCACTGTATAAGCACAGAAGCGAAAGGCACACTGCCTGAAAGGGATAAGGGCCAGCAAAATCAGAGCTGCAGGGGTGACTCTCCCACAATACAGCACGCACACATAAGAATCAGAGCACATCAACATTGACAACAATGTGGCATAAACTGCAACACTTTCACAACAGAACAGAGGACACAACTGCTGCCGCTGGTGTGTAGAAACTGGCCAATCACATTTGGCATAGCAGGAAACTGTGAGATGATAATATACAAGTACAACCCCACATCCCTGATGGTGTAGAAATGTCCACTGTCCCGCATCAAATAGGCATCTCCTCCCAAACAGTCACAATGTACATTGTCATGCAGTCGGTTTGTAAACTTGTCCAATGCGTGAACATACATGGAACACACTGTTAAACTGCAACTCCCCTTTACATTGCAGAGCGAGAATCAACACCTCCTGCAGAGCAGACCGTACATCTCTTCACTGATGATGAAGATGACCTCCACACCATCGACACCGATGCCCTCCAACAGCTCATGAACACCCTCAGCACCCCACCCCACCCCCAGAAGCAGGGCAGCCCAGCTGCATCGAGGAGACCCCACCCCCTGCACAGACCACACAGCAGGAAGCACCCGCCACCACGGCTGTCTCCCAGGACCCCCACGAACAACACATGGCATTCCAACGCCGTGTGTTAGAGGGCCAGAAGGAGATGGCTGATCAGGTGCGGGTGGGGTTCGACCTCATGGCAGCCAAACTAGTTGCCATACGTGGGTGTCTAAGTCCCATCAGGGACCACTTACAGTCCCTAACGGACATCCACAGACCGCTCCATGCTCTCCAACATGCCATGGCTGACATCGCTGGAGTCATGACTCTGAGACCAGAACAACTGTCTAGTCAGAGTGGCTCCAGCGATGTCAGCCGGGAGTTGGGACACATGCGGAGGATCATGGAGAACAGGGAGCGGATGCAGGCAGAAAGAATGGCTGCCACGGCTGCACACCAGCGAGATGTAGCTGGGATCTTCCATGCCCTGCAGATCCTCATCATGGCATTGCTGCCACAAGGCCTGGCGCAGATGAATGCTGCTGCTACTACTCCATCCACATCTCCGCCCCCTGATGTGTGAGTGCCTCACAGTGCGGCAGACAATCCACCTCCGGCCCCTGATGTGTCACTGCCACACAGTGCGGCAGACATTCCACCTCCGGTCCCTGATGTGTCAGTGCCACACACATGTGAGGCACATCACACATCAGAGGACGATGATGTGGATGATTCTGCCTTTGTGGTAAGAAGGAAGTGGTAGCATTCATCTCCGCCATATGGCTTGTTTCAGCTTGGTTCTGCCCTCTGCATCATGCCCTGGAATAACACCTTCCACTGTCCCCCGATACACTCTGCGACACTCACCTTGGCCCTCGACATGGACTGCCATATTTGGTTTGGTTACCAATGACACAGCAATCAGACTGCGGACTGAACTCTTTCTCTTCCGATGAACTTGTCAATCCCTAAAGGACTCTGGCTGGCCCTCCACGGGGCAACAATGTAAAGTGGGGTTTGCATGGCCATGTACTGGTCCAGCTTCAACACTCCACCGAATGTGATTAAAACATTCTAATTCACACAGATGTGTCATGTCTATGATCAAGCAAGTATGAAAGTATGGATGAATACAGGGGCAGTGATTCCAAAAAAAGGTACTCCCTGGGAACTGATATCAATGCGCATGTTTGACCGTGACCTAGATAGGCAGTGAGATGACTGGGAATGTGTGGACTAGCTGTGGCCTCATTGCTCCTAAACAACAATCTCACAATTTCCCAACGTCACTGTAGGAAATAGGGCTGTGTGTAAAAAAGTCAAAGTTATGTGGCTGCCACAGCTTGGAGCAATGATTTGTTTGAGTGTGCAGCGGTTGGACTCCTGGGATGGTCTGTGCGTAAGTGTGAAGGTCATTCCATGCAAGAGAACTGCTAGCAAGGACTTCTGTGTGTGGGGTGTGTATACATTGGTCTTTGGTTAGCAGTGTGCGTAGTGTGGGAGTCGTCATCAGCTGCTACGGTATCTCTCAGGGGGTGCCAGGCGCATGCAATTCCAAGGTCGGAGGTGCAGATGTGCTACCGCCTTCTAGTTCAGACAAAGGAGCTTTCATCCCTAATGTTAGTTTGTCATCTGCTTGCATTCTGGAAATGTGATGTGGATTTTGGGGGCGGGGGATGTCTCTGCTTCGCCTTCCGGCACGGTTGAACCCTTACCAGCCATGCACGTGCCCTCACGGTCAAATTTCATGCTCTGATGTAGCAGTGGTGTTTTGCTGCAGTCTGACAGTGATGGGTACAGGTAGCTGTGAGGAGGCGTTCTCACCTTGCACCTATTAGCTGACACTGTTCACTACTATTGATGGATGACGTCCGTGTACACATGTGATCTGTACATGGCACATATGTCCAGGGGACACCTTGATGTGTTCTACGCAAGGTATTCCTGCTGGCTTCTTGGCTGGTGTGCATCTCCCATGTTGCTGAGGTGTTCACTGTGCCCCCATCCCCCTTACGTCCATGTTGCTCATGTTGTGGGACTTGAGTCACTGGGTGCATCTCTGCATCAGGGTGGTTCATATTTGACCCCAAATGACACCCGCAATTTCATATTTGACCCCAAATGACACCCGAAATTTCCTATTCGACCCCAAATGACACCCGCAATTTCATATTTGACCAAAAATGACACCCGAAATTTCATATTTGACCCCAAATGACACCCGCAATTTCATATCTGACCCCAAATGACACCCTGTTGTCTTTTTTTGAACACCAATGACAGCCTTCATGTCATGTTTTTGTGCACATGTGATACGCTGATGAGTGGGATTACGTACTACATTTGACACCCTGAAATGGCATTCCAAATACGTGACACCCTGAACAGCCTCTCTGTACAGAAGTGAAATACCCACCATCTATTTGCTATTTGTGAGATTGTTAGCATTTAATGTTGCACTTACAAGTTTTGTGGTGTGTGATTTGTGTGACTTTGGGATTCATGTTTGCCATGTATTGCTTCTGGCAAATGTGCGGGATCAATGTGTATTACGTAGCCTCAAAGCTGCTCCTCCCTCCCCCGATGCTATTTACTTGTGTGCGCTGCACGGTTGCATCACTTGCACTCCTACGGCACACCATTGTCATGCCTGTCTGCGCATGTCCGCAAGCCTGACAACAACACTGTAATGTTGGCCGTTGAAGGTGGGCGGCCACGTGTGTGTAGGCCTATGGTAAGGATAGGGCGGACACAGATGTGGAGTTCAGGCCTGGCTGAACTTGTGCTGCGATTGAGGCTAGGCCTTTGGCTTAGGCTGCGGCAATGAAGATACACACACAACAGTTGGCATGTATGAGCCAAGACCCCGAGCGGTCTTGCGCTCCTTTATTTATCCATTCGGGCGAGCCCGCCCTCCGGGTGCATGCTACATTACAAGATTGTCGATTAAGGGCCGGGTGGCGCCGACACTACAACAGAGACACACGCCATAGTTACTTTTGTGGCCAGCCCGGAACTGAACCACGCCCAGAGCCCAGAACTGAACCACGCCCAGAGCCCTGGGCAATTTGTTCACACTCCTCACACGCCTACCCGTGGGCCGCCGCGGCGGCGCTGGGATGTCGTGCGCTTTGGAGTACGTCTCCAGACGTTCCACCCAGGCTTTCCAGCGGCCTGCCTGGGACGGGGGTGGCCCCGAGACTGTGAAGGGCTCCAGTGGCGTTACCGAGGACATGCTGTTGGCTGCTGGAGTCGGACTAGTGGGGTAGCCCCACCGGACGATGACTTGTGGTGCACAGAGGTAGTGGCACCTGAGGCACTGCATCCAGCAAAGGCCTACCGCCACGTGGCAATGACTTGCGGTGCACTGAGGTAGGCCCACCTGAAGAGCTGAGCGGGTGTGCAGCCTGCGATGATGCAGTAGGCCTGGAGGGCTGGACTGGAATGGATTTGTCTGAGACCTGCTGGACCGCAGTGTAGGCCGGAGGGAGCAGTCAGCGCACACAGAACTCCGCGGTGCGGTGCCGCAGGGTGCGCTGGGGGCCTGTTGCGCGGAAGCCAGCGATCGGCTGAGGAGGCTGCCAAGCTCGCGGACCTCGGGCTTGAAGATTGCACCAGCACGTGGTGGGCCCTCTTGGAGACACGTCTGTGGCGGAAGGTGAGCAGTGAGGCCTGGGTGTGCAGGGGCGGGCAATCACCGCTGGTCACCGGACGGGTCTGGGGACCAGCGGGCTGGGGTGCAGCAGGCGCACTGGATCGCACAGGCACCACCGGTCACGGCGGCGGCCTCGTGGCAGGGTGAGGGGCACCGCCCTGGCAGACACGCCCCTGCAGGCGATGACGAGATGTGCGCCGGGTGGCGTGTGACGTAGCCACCTCGTCGCCGGTGTAAATTTGGCCATTGAAGGTGGTCAGCCACGTGTGTGTAAGCCTATGGTCAGGATATGGCGGACACAGAGACACACGCAGTAGTTACTTTGGTGGCCATCCCGGTAGTGAACCACGCCCAGAGCCCCGGGCTATTTATTCACACTCCTACGCTGGACTGGCGTACGCCGGCCCAGCCCACTATGCTTATGCTTACAGGGGGGGCCAACATAGCTACATGTCCAAGGTCTTCCCCACTGCCTGAGGTGACATGGTTGCGTCCACTGTCCACAACACTACAGATACCAGCAGTATATGTCCACATGGACATGTCTGTGCTCTGCATACTCAAGACTGTCCAGCACATCACCGCCACACATGGCATTGTGTACATTCTTATTCATGGGTCCATTGCTTCCTTCGCACATTCTTGGTTCCCACCTCTCCCCACATTCTGCAATTGTTTGGGAGAGGGGCTATGCCTTTGTGGATGGTTTGCCTACATGTCTGGCCCCTGTTACCACAGTTACTTGTGTTGTTGTGTCTGGTAGGTGGGCATGTTGGTTTGCATGTGGTATGTGATTTTGTTACGTGTGCATTCCCACAGCTGTGAGTTGTATGATTGTGGCGTTGAGGTGTGTGGTGTGGTGTGTTCCGTTGGTACTTACCAACGAGCAGTGCATTTCCATAGGTGCCATCCTGAAAGCGCTGGTTGATGATGGACTGTCGGAAGATGTAGGAATCATGCACACTGCCTGGGAAGTTGGCGGAGACATTGGTGATCAGTCCCCGGTGGTCCACTATTGCCTGCACATTGATGGAATGCGTGTGCTTTCTGTTGCGGTAATTGTGTGCAGTGTCGGCAGGGGGCACAAGTAGGACATGTGTGCAGTCAATTGCCCCCAACACGTGCGGGAAGCCAGCTATGGCGTAGAAGCCTTGCTTTGTCTCCAGCTGTACCTGCGCAGTGTGGGGGAAGTGAAGGTGCTGGGGTATCAAGCTGATGATGGCATCCAAGACAGGTGTGAGGAACTTTGATAGGGCTGGCTGTGAGACTCCTCCGACTCGGACAGTTGTTGGTTGGAAGGTACCAGAGGCCAACAAGTGCAGCACAGCCAGCAGCTTTGTCTGCGGAGGGATGCTGGTTGTCCGCTGTGTTGGTACCATCAGCCTGTGGGCAATGTGGGTCAGGATGCGGAGGATGGTTGTCCTTTTGAGCCTGTAGTGGGCAATGACATCCTCTGGCGTTAAGTCTCTGAGGCGGGTGCGTTTTCGAAAGGTCTGCGGTCTTGTTCTGCGCTGCCTCTGTGGCAGTCCGGGGGTGGGTGGTCCTGGTGGTGGGAGTGGTCCTGGGGGTGGTGGCGGTGGGTGTTGTGGCCCTCTTAGGTCTCCAAGCCGCATGATTAGTAGCTCCATGGCATCTGTTGGTCTTCAGATGTGGCTCTGGGCTGGGCTCCCTTTATACTGCAGGTTTTCGTCCTACTTAAGACCAGAAAAAAGCAGGTCTTAAGTCCCTGCTGCTAACGTGCCTTATCGCCTGTTTTTGGACTGCATCGCCGAACGGGCTGGTCATTGAGAATATCGCGAAGTGGTGTTATCGTGAGTTTTTGCACGGGAACTCCTACTCTGCATATGATTAGCATTAGTTGTTGCTGTCAGCCTTGGCGATGTTTTTAGCGGCAGCTATCGCAGGTAAACTGACGATGTCGGCTGTTGGCGCAGGCTTGTGAATAGGGCGATAAATCTATCGCCACTTTCGTGGCGGAAAAGTGCCACTAATTCGGCGATGAGTCCTTGAGAATATACCCCGGGGTGTGATTTATTGCTAGGTTGAGGACTGTACCTGTTCCATATGGCTGCTATACCTTCATATTATCTGTTTTTTCTTTCTATTTTCTATCTCTGTCCCTTTCCTTTTATTGCAGGTTGATCCTTCTTTCTCAGTTTGATGGTTTGTAAGTTTAGTTGGAATTTGTAATGTCGATGCTATTTAGTTATATTGGCAGATGTATGGTCTTTTACTTATGTATGTGCCCCACTCAGTTCTAGTTCTCCTTCCCTATCGTTATGTGATGAGTTAATTTTGTTCACTTGTTTAGTGACCTATTCTATTTTTCCCAATAATTACGAGGATTTTTGCTTTATAGTTTTTGGTTCCTATCTTAAAATACAAATCAAATATTTTTTTTATAAATTCTTTTTTATGCAAAAATGCTCCTCTACTCCCTGAAAACGACCAAATCTGCTTTAAACACGCTTTTGAAAAGAATCCGTCTGTGTGACACGTGAATATAGCCTACTGGTTAACTTTTTTCTAGCATGCAGTGTTGGGTCGTGGTGGCGATTACTGAGGGTGGAGGGGTTATATTATAGGGCCCTTTAATAGAATGTATTCGTTTTGAAAACCTGTAACAAAATATATTGCCTTGTGTTACTGTGCATCAGCGTATGCAAAATACACTACACTTTGGTGCATCCAGGAATCTTTTTCAAGTACTTTAGTCTGTCTTTGTACAAGGATTCTTGTGGCAAAGGTTAATGGTGTGCCAAGATGACAATTTTCGTGATAATTCACACTGTAGAAGAGCAAATCCGTTAAATGAGCTGCGAGTACAAATAGCCATTGCAGGGCCAAAGCAGATCATTCTGAGAAAGAATGTTGGAATAACTCTTAAACGAATGAGTTAATCTGACCCAGAAGGGTTATGATCATAAAAAGGTGCAGATTTCCTCATGTGAGAAGTTAGCAAAACTCTCCAAGTTATATCCGGTGTTGGGCTTTGAGGTGAAAGCAACGCTGAAAAATATCTTCAAACCAACCCACATTATACCAAGTAGGAGTAGCGCATGAGTTAAAAAGTCTGCTAGATGATTGTGGGAGGAGGGGGTTATTTATACACATGTACTTTACAAAGTTGGGTGCATTCTATTAGTTCTGTCTGCAAGGCTGTAAAGTTGATGAACCCTCCACCCACACATAAAAGAAGCACTGTCATCCTCATCATACCTGGGGTTTTCCGTGTGTGCCATATGGCCAGTCCTGCCCTGGGTACATCAAAAAAGCACAAGTTGCAGCATTCTAGTCATAATCCTGGAAACATCTTGAGAATTCCATTTCTGCATTCGAGATCACAGAAGTGTATATTCTCTCATGTGAAAACAACCTTTATGTTCTGCACAGGGAAATTATTTTCCCCATAGTGAAGCCACTTCACCTACTTCCCTACTAATTTTGGAAGTGTCACTTTCCCTTCCTACCAGGGAATAGATTTTACTCCTACACTTGATAGGAATAAGTGTTAGACAATTTGCAGGGAGGGAAGGAGTCAAAAGTAGTTTATGAATCCCAACATACATGTAGGTTTGAGGGTGTTGACAACTTTTAGGGCATTCCTCGTAGGGTATTCTTATCCTGGAATACCGGAAAATGAGTACATTTTACTCACATGTTAACCTCCGTGTGACCATTCAAAAGCATGAAATCGTCTTCTTGTTTTGGGAAATTGACTTTGCCCTTATAAATCAGGGTATTTCTGCATGTGGATCTGATTTACATGCAAATAGATTTTAGAAATCAAGGACTTTGTGGTCCTCTTAACATTGCAGAATGGTTAATTTAAAAAGAAAATGACAAAATGGGGAAAATTACTTTTGGAAACAGAGAAGAGGAGACATGTTTAAGTGAATGTGAAGTGTTTATCAAAGCTCCCATTATTTTTGTCCAACATTAAAAAAGTGATGTTTGATTAATTATGATTAAGAACAAGAGAAGAGAGGTCCAGCATTTCGACTCCAATATATTTTTTAAATTTCAATTGTACATGTTTTGGCATTGTGAGTATATTCAGGTATGAGATTGTATGATGCTAAATACACCAATAACTTGGATTTGTTTTAATTACCATCCTAGCTTCACTCTCTGGCAAGGGCTCTGGTGGACACAGTGGGCCTGATTCACAAAGGTAAATTTTTTTGCTTAGATCTTTTGAAGTGCAGGTGTACGCCCAATAAATCTTCACTTTTTTTCCTATTTGCCATTTACAATTTGAGATATATACCTAGGTGTAGACTTAATAATCTCAACCCTCTTCAATGAGGTGGCAGAGCCTTTTACGACTGAATTTATGATTATAAATTTACTACACGCAACATTGCAAAAGTATTTTATTTTCTGCCTGTTTGGTGAAGATGTCTGCCACTTGAGTGGAGACCTCAACCAACGGAGTGGAGAACTCTGCCACAGGGGCAGAAACCTCAGATAGGAATGGAATAGGCAAATACTATACACACAATCCAAACCACACACACAGGACACCACTTCACCTTAAAAAGAACCCATAAAAATACAGCCCACACCCTCAGCCCTTCCTTCTTGGGCTACATTGCCCTGAGGCCAATAGGAACCACATAGAGCCTCCATGAACACCACAACACTCAAAAGTAAGAGGAACTTTACTGAGAAGGAGAAAGTTCTTGTAGTTAAAATTGAGGTCAAACATTACAATCAACTACATGTTCTACTTCCATGCAACCTTAGTGGAGTGGAGAAAGCAACCTTGTGGAAGGAGATGCAGTGGGGGAGAAGGCATGCACCATGGGGTAAGTTACAAATCAGTTTTTACTCTTCCTTCATCTCATACATCCACCATTACAAGTAATAAGGTTTCTACACTTGGTCAGTAGGACTTCTGGATGCTGCTCATTGACACTAAGGCCCTATTTCCTAATTATACTGATAGCACCCTGGTATGTCTCTATGCTGTCAATGTCCCTAACACACTTTAGGGGATTTGTATACTTTTGTTTGTTGGACCATAAACATGTTAAATCAACAAATAAACTTAGCTATAACACAAATATGCTCATCCAATTGATATTTTAATCCACTTTTACGGGTGTGTATTTACTCTCCCATTCACCACCCACCACCACCTCTATAGCTGCTTGCAACACTACAGTAACACCAGAATTGGCTACATGCAACACACAGATGGTAAAGGCTGGTAAATATACCATCTGCTCTTTTGTATTTGAGTAAAAAATATCTCTCTCTTTGTTACTCACAGGGAAAGTGTTTGTCTACTGTTGTACAGCCCTCTATCCACTAGGCCTGGGCGGTGAACTCCGCTCCATTTGTCGAGTTTGCAAGGTTTTCTGCAATCCGCGCAGCTCGCTGAGTGCAGAAAACTCTGTTGCGCTAGGCGCAGCTGAGTTTTTTCCCCGCTTGCACTCGCCAACTGTAAGTTGGCGAACGCGAGCTGCTGCTCGGGTAAAATTTCTACCCGAGCGGCAGGAAGATCAGCGTGAATGGCAGTTTGCGCCGCACTCCGCTGCTTGCGGACCTCGGCACAGTTTTTTTGCCACTTTGCTGAGTTCTGCGTAGCGGAACTCCGCAAACTACGCCCAGGCCTACTCTCAACCCACGTTTCCATGTTATTCAATTACTGACTGTGACTGCCTTTGTCATGTGTCTTAACACTACGAGATAACATTTTAATGGCAGCATGTAAATCTTTCCTTTAGTTCATTTGTTGACATAAAGAAAAGGACCCTGTATTTTTGTTATACTATGATTCCAATACGTCACCATATCCTTATAATGTATGTATCTGGATGTCCTATTATACTGTATATGCCACATATCAGCTACAAAGAGACAACAGCCCCTGGAGTACACACTGAGACCAACACCAAAGGTGACATCCTGGCAGTAACAATTCAGCCCTCCACAAACTTTCCGTCAGCTAAGTCTGTGAACATGTGACATCTACTACTATAGCTCATCATTTGTTAATTCCTGCATCTTTTTTATCTTGTTTGCAATATCTGTTTATTTATCATTTATTTATCTGTTATGGTTTATTGCTTATCTTTCATGTATATCCCTCTGCATTGAAATAATTTGGGTAAAATATCCTTTGATTCATGAATCTTTAACTCAAATTTCACATTAAATAATCTTTTCCCCAGCTTAGAATGAGGTTATACCTTACCACCTCTATAAGGAAATGCCTCTTTTTGCAAGGTCACCCCCAGAGGTTTGAAATGATGCTGCTGGTTTTTCGACTGTGAGAGTGCACTGAGGCTTGCAAACCAGACCTCAGTGCCATTGCTCTGGCCCTTAAAAGGTATATGTCTGATTGACTCACCCACAATTGGTATAAGTTAAATTACTTCTACGTCCCTAGTATATAGTAACAGGAACCCAGGGCCAGTAAGTTAAAGTGTCCCTCATGGACTGCAGCACTAATTGTGCTTCCACAAGTGTAACAAAACAAAGCAGGACTCCCAGAGCAGTTTTCAAACTACTAACTAGACTTTGCCACTTAAATTATTAACAAAGTCAGACCTTCCTGAGTCATTACATTAAACCCAAATTTGATGCCCAAGTCGAATTTAATGCAACTTTTGCACAAATTGCAGCTTCGGAAAGTTGCCACTTTGTTGCCCAAAGTAATCCAGTGACCGTTTACAAGACAGCTTTCTGTTCTCCTGGGGTTTACAGTTGCTGGCCACAAGACAGCCTTCTTCCCGTCTGAGGTGAGGTGTGAATGGCTCTCAGGAAGGAACACAAAGGTCCTGTTTTGAAGGTCAAATTGGGTGAGCCAAAAAGCAAGCCTCAAAGTGGAAGCCAACTTTGAATGGCAAATGCAGGACACACACAAGAGGGGATGCTCTTTTGTTTATGCGTCCTGGCTGGCATCAGAGACAGACAGGAGGAAGTTGCTGTAAAACCATTGTTTAAGTCAATGTGTAGCCTCTGGGATGGGCTAGGGAGCTCCACATATCAAGATAACAATTCTGCCATGTTGGGAAGAATGGTGCATTCTGGGCTAGCTAGATGCCACAGTTTACAGGAAGTTGTCACCAGGTGGGAGGGGACCTGGTAGGAAATATGCTAGTAGGTACTGCATCCCCGAGGGCACAACCTGAGCATAAAAATGTCACGCCTGGCACCTAGGCCCCAGATCACGTCTGGAGAGAGGACCAAAGAAGAACTGCCCTGCTGTTCCCTGAACCCAGCACAGAGAAGCTGCACCGAAGACTGACTGGACTGCACCTGCTGCTCCTTGGGCAAGCAAAGAGTGAACCGTGCTTGTGGTGCCCTGCTCAAGGAAAAGTCATCCCAGAGCCACTGACTTCCTGTTACAGCTACAGAGCCACAAAAGCTGAAGGAACCTGCCTTGGTGAGTTGGGAGCCAAGAACACCTAACCGCCACTGATCACTGAAGTGTAGCCTGGAAGACTGACTCTTGACTCTCCGAAGTTGCACCCGAGCCTGTTGGACTTGGAAGAGTCATATGAATGTAGTTTGGTCACCCAGCAAGAAGGTTACCAGCAGTTAAAAAGAACAGCTTGTTTTGCTGTAAATGGAGGCCAGTGGACCAGTGGCAACTAGTTTCTAGGCTGGACTTCAATCGGACTTCGAGTAGCATCAACCGCTGTAGCCAAAGTCACGCCACTGTGTTCGTGGACCAAGGGGTGACCCCACAAAGACCCCTGTCACCGGCTTTGCTCCTTGGGCATCTTCAGCATGCCTTGCATCTGGACGACTTGATTATGGTCTAAGGCAGTTCACCCATAGAGCCAGGAACTGGACTGGAGCCTGCTTTGAATGCCAGGTATCTGTTTAAATGGACCTTGTTGATCCCTTTGGCTAGTTCCCTTTTGGGGACGGTTGCCTTAAGAGTGCCAAAGTAGTAGTTTACAACTTTATAAAAGTTGGGAGAATTCCCCACTATTACTATTAATTTACTGCGCCAAGTGAAAATCTCGGATTTATTTCTCCTTTAAAAAATCATATCACCCTACCTTCCATGGATTTTACTCATTGAAGTGGTTATTTAAAGTTAAAAATACAGCCTATTTTTATTAATTTGTTGTGGATTTTTCATGCATTGTGCTTTCTTCTTATTCAGCTGTTTTGGTACTTCTTAATGCTTTACACTTGTTCCTTTGATAAAGCATGACTACTCAACTACTCAGAGACACAGATACCAAGAGTTGAGCTAAGGCTATTCAAACAAACCTGATTGGACTCACTATGGATTGGTATATTTTTTTACATGGTGTGGTCACACAACCCCACCATATAATAGACCACTTTCCTCACAAAATCCAATCCTATTCCAAGCATTTAACCTTAGGTGAGGAGGCAGAGGGTGCCCTAATGAAATTGGCTAAAAAGAGACCTGCTACCGTCTCTCAATGATATTACCAACCAATAAGATTTAGACTTTGCTGGCTTTCAGCTTGAGGAAGTCAAAGGTCATCCAGTTTTGAGAATCAGAAAGATAATTCTTGAAATTACCCGAGATATTAGATGTTCACTAGTCAAAGAGGAGAATCAAATGGGTGTCATCAGTGTAGGAGATAAAAGAGCAATCAAATGTTCTAATTATCTTCAAGAAAGACTGGATAGAGATGCTAAACAACATAGGTTTTAATGAGAAGCCCTGAGGGACTCTGTAATCAACCACCTGAATTGCTGAGTGAAACCGGGGAATTACCACTATTTGAGTATGTTCCATTAGAAAAGAGACAAACCATGCTAAGATGGGAACATTAAGCCCTTCCTCCTTAGGATGTTCCCTTAAGTTGCCATGGTACGTGCTACTAAATACCAAAAGATTGTGACGCGCAGTTTGCAAGTCACCAATGAGTTGCACAGCCTTGTGCACAATGTGATCCAATTGATTCACGTACTCGATAATGTTTCCAAAGTTCAATACTTTTTATTCAATCATTCAACAATGTTTGGCCGTCACGTCAAAGGTACAAGTTCCAAAATATTTTGCTTATTGATTGCTCAAGAATTGCCCATCCGGGCCTATTCACAGGCATATTGCGAAAATTGATTCATCCTGGTCAGCATATTTAAATTCACCCAATGCATTTCAGTCTTATACGACCTTCGTCAGGGGTATCTGCGATGTTTAAAAATATGCGTATACGCTGACCAGGATGAATCAAGTTTCGCAATATGCCTGTGAATAGGCCCGGATGGGCAATTCTTGAGCAATCAATAAGCAAATAATGTTGGAACTGGTACCTTTGACGTGACGGCCAAACATTGTTGAATGATTGAATAAAAAGGATTGAACTTTGGAAACACTATCGAGTACGTGAATCAATTGGATCACATTGTGCATAAGGCTGTGCAACTCATTGGTGACTTGCAAACTGCGCGTCACAATTTTTGGGTATTTCATGAATGTGCCCTGGGACGGAGCACATTATGAGTGAATGCACGCCAAACAGTCTAAAGAGAAAGAAAATGAATCTAACGAACAAAGAAAGGGTGTGCTTCAGGCCAATTACAGATGGACATGCTACTAAATGCCATGCACATGTCCAGAGGAAAGAAAACAGGTGAGTTTCCATGATTAACAAATAATCTTAGCTCATCCAAGACCAGTACAAGAATTGTTTCTGTGCCTGTAACCAAGTGAAAAAAACAGTTGCCATAGAACCAAACCATTAAATTTCACAAGGTAGCAAGACAATTGCTTGCCTACCATGCCCTCCACAATCTTACTCATAGTCGACAGAAGGGTGATAGATAAATTAAATTAAATTAAGTCCGTTTTTATATAGCGCAGCTACTCACCCTTACGGGTCTCAAGGCGCTGGGGGCCATAGTGGAAATTAAGTGAGCTATTGCCCAGAGTCACATGGTGCTGAGCTGAGCTGCCGCAGCTGGGGATTGAACTGTGAACCCTGTGCTCCGAACTCAGCTGCCCTGGCCGCTGCACCACACCTCTCCACTTCTATTCTTCTACAATTTTCTACTATAACAATGCCACTTTTCCATTCTACAGGAGTGAAACCTATCGAAAGTGCTAAATTATTTTTATTAGTTAGTGCTGTAAGACTAGACACAGAACATGCTTGCAGAAAAGAAACCAGGCAGTGGCCATCAGGGGAGCCAGATCTTATCTGCCTGAATAAAGATCTTACATCATCCCGGCTGGCTAAGACGAAGGTTGACTAAATTGCCAACTGACTGTTATGCTCCTCTTTGGGCAATCTGTCACCCAGAAAACAAAGTAAGTTGCATATAATTAAATAAAAGAAGCTAGTGGAATATCAGAACTACAGAAAAGAGAGATCTTGAGAAGTTAGTGGACGATCAGGACTACAGAACTGAGAGATGACTGACTTTAAGGTAGAAAAGAGCTCTTTCATAGGATTAGATCAAATTAGTATTGCAAAGATAAGATGACCTAGCCAGAAACAAATCTCTTTATACAATTTCAATTGGTTCTTATTTTATTCGGACATCTTCCATATCGTAGGTGGCACACCACCTTTTATTAAAGTGTTTGTGTACCTTTAACTTACAAAGTTTGCTGGGAATAGATTGATCCAGTGTAGTCATTTAAATCTCATTAAAACGAATTAAGGCCATAGATACCTTGACAATTTAGGAACGGATTTAGACACAGTCTCTGAACTCTCTATGAAACTTTCAAGATTATTTTTTTTCAAAGTTGAGAAGAAACTCTTTTGAAAATTATAGCAGGAGGCGTTTTCTGTCTTTAGGTCCAAAGAGATTTTTCACGGTATAGAAGTCCAGGGAAGGGAAGAATAAGGGTAATTTGCAAGTCCTTCCCAGTGCCCCTGTATGCTCTAGGGTGTGTCCCGATTTATATATAGATTAGCCAACTATTTTGGGCAAACTACATGAACTCATGGTATCCAGAAATGTTTACACTAAGTTATCCTAATCATCGTTGATACAAAAAATTTAAATGAGTAGTGCCTGTTAATCAAGCACAGATTGGTTAATAGGCTCATAAAGATCTACTGGTGTGTTGCCCTTTCATTTAGGAGGGCGGTAAATCAAAGGAAAAAGTATACTGAGTTTTCTGGCAAGATTGAGGAACTGCCCATTAACAGATGGGATATGCACAGATTATATTAAGGTCACAAGAGAATTCACTTGTGCCCACATAATATATATATTTTTTAAATAAATGATTTTTATAAAGGAATAAAATGAAAGCCATAAACAAACATGCAGTCCATTTGTTTAACAGGACAACATATTGTGCAGGGGACATGGAGATAATAAAAGGACATTAAAGTGAAGAGATTCCTGGGCAACACTTTCAAAGCAGATATGCATTTATATTATTAGACACATATCTCACTTACCTTTATCTAATACTCAAAGGCTTCCAGCTGAGTGTGGAGGGTCAGCTAAGCAACTTTAAGAACCCTTCATGCAGTAGTGTCAGACGTGGGTTCAAAGAAATTGGTTGTGAGGAGGGATCAAGCACATCCTGGGACTTAATGATTACTGAGCACCAAAGGTCTTCCCAACGCTTGTTACACTACTTCCTTCTGCCCACTACACTGCACAACATGGCAGTGTCCTTCCAAATCTGGGCCTGCACTGTAATGCTCAGCTGGGTTTCAGTCCCCCGATAGAGCTGAGGGAACATCTGGATGACCCCTCACAAATAATCTTGAAGGTTTTTTAGGCCCTCTCTTCTTGTTCCTCAGCATTTTTGGGGGCTCTGGTTGTGAAAGGAGCATTGATATGGAGAAGAATGCATGGGAAGATAGCTCAGAAGGATCAGTAAATGTCTGATTTCCTGTTCCAGTATGTCCCTTTCTGTTTGTAGCAGCAGGCAGAGATAATCACCCCAAGAATGGATGTTTCCACCCCATTCTGAGAGGTCTCTTCCCCACGCATGGAGGGCTCCGCTCCACGCATGGAAGTCTCTATCACACACACCTAAGGCGCCAAAAGCATAAGGGAGGAGGCTGTATATTAAAGAGAGTTAATTTCTACAGCTTAAAAGGTATGGCAAGTATGTATTCATGCTTGTATAAACAATGTGAGTTAGTTTA
This sequence comes from Calotriton arnoldi, assembly GCA_963921515.1. Taxonomy (NCBI): domain Eukaryota; kingdom Metazoa; phylum Chordata; class Amphibia; order Caudata; family Salamandridae; genus Calotriton; species Calotriton arnoldi. The sequence continues at coordinate 193,958 of CAWUFW010016858.1, forward strand.
ATTATGTGGAAATATGTAAATGTGATCAAATGAGTGTGACATTTAAGTGTAAATGTAATATTATATTGAGCAAAGCACACTTGATTGTGACATTATGGTAGTGCAATATGTTTGTCTTGGGATGGTATATGCGGTTGGTGTAATAGTCAACCATTAATGATTGACAGTACACAGTCCAACCACAATAATGCATCAACTAATACAGCAGCTTGTGAAAAATGAGGGAACTTGTACTTCATACATCTGCAGGCCCTGTCTCAGTTCTGTGCCCCATACTGTGTCCCTGGATGAAGCTGTATGTTCAGGGGTAATGTCGGCATGTAAGCCAACATGCTACTAATATACTGGACACAACTTCAGGGGAGTACAGTCAAGACATCTAATGTGTAACTTAAGGATAACAAACGTGCATTCATTAATGGTTTGTGTAGGTATGTGTGCCCTATTTTACTTCTGTTGAGGCTGTGTAGTCACACCTCAGTCATTGTGAGGAGATGTGGAGAGAGCATACCGGCCATCACCTGCAACAAAAACATGTGATGATTCTTATGATGTTATTCATTTCCAAATGTACTACATTGTATCCATGCATACAGCCAATGTTAGGGTAATGCGTCTAGAGTGTTGTAGTGAGTAATATGTGAGTATGTTTGTAATTCCATCCCAGATGCAAATTCAGCTCCACTGTAAGATGTGATGGCTTACCTATGAACCACATGCCACCAAAATCCCCATCAAAATGGAAGATATAACTGTTGTTGGTGCTTCCAGGAAATGCGGTGTCCACATCAGTGAAGAAGTCCCCCGCATCGCAGACACAGATTCTATGTTGATGGGGTGCCAGTGGTGTCTGTTGTGCTCCCTGCAGTAAGGTGGCTGAAGTGTCATGTGGGTGAAAGTAATGGCACCTAATGCAGGAGAGAAGTGGGAAAAGGCATATCATTTGCTTGCTATCCTTTGCCTTTTCGTCAGTGAATGTGACATGGTGATAAATCTGTGCACTCTGCTGGATATCTATTTCAGTAGCTGGGTCAATCATTGAGAATAGATTGCCTGTGAGGCTTCTTCTTTGAATGGACCCTCTCAAAAGGCCCAGTGGCCGGGAAATTGAGTGCAGCCAGTATTCTGACATGGGTAGGTATGGCCTGGAAGTGGGCTGTAGACTCTGGCTTTCAGCCTGTAACATGTCTGAGATTACCTCAGGGTAGAAGAGGTATCCTCCTATCATTTCCATCCACCTCAAATAATTGTTCCTTGAAATGTAGAACAAAACTACAAAGACATTCACAGACATAGTGAACCCAAAAACGTTGTTTTGTGTGATGCTTAATGTCTTTTGTTGTCAGCCTCCATGTGATTTGTTGCTGTTTTAATGAATTTCAGCACTTGACGGTGGTGGATTTGTGATACATCATCCTTGCCCTCTTGCGTTTGCAGTTGTATTCCATGTGTTAGAAGCCTATTTGTAATATGTTTTTTAGAAATACATTCGTATAACAATACAAAAAAATATTTTTCTGACAAAAATATTACATTAGACATATGTTTGTTATAGGAAATTGCTAAAGGCATAACAATAATATTTTCCTATTTTCACTATTGTTATATGTTGCCTCCATTGATTTCTGTGAGAGTGTGTTGCAGTACCAGTGATTGACCATATGTTGTGTTGGAGTATATTTGAGCAGGTTTTGTCACTATTGGAGCTGTAGTAGAATTTGAAGTGCATTTTGTGACTTGTATTTGTCTTACTCATTTGTGTGTTTGTTTTTGTGTTAGCATATCCTGCCCCAAAACCCTCCTTAAATATCCATAAACCCCACCCATTGTTTACTAATTATTTCCCATGTTCTAGCCACTCCCCCTTGTACCTATCACATTTACTATAAAAACATATACCTACGTGTAAGACATTTCTGCAAATGTGACAGAGATATCTGTACAGAGAGAGCTGGAGGTTTGTGACTCACACTTACAAATCCAAGAGTTAAAGCCACACAATACATTTTCTCAAAATCAGTCTACTGCATTCCACCACAATATGCCTACTGCAATTCCCAGCATAAACTGCTTTGCCACTCCTTTCTCATTTATCCCTTGCATTCGTGCACATCTCTATTGATTCTCACATCGCCCTTCTTTGGCCACCTCGTCTTCCAGAACCAGGATCGGGTTGGGACTGGCTCAATTTGAATCTCAGGGGAAAACCGGCCGAACAATGAAGGTGCAGTAGTCAGTTCTATAGCCAATTGGGTTTGACTAATTGTTAGAATTGGGGGTCTATAGTTGGCAGAGGTATGCACCTTGTTCCAAGTAGGGACCCTTCTTTCTAGTCAGGATGAGTAAAGTACACACCTAAGTGTGCCTGTGCTCACCTGTGCTCACCCTCTAGTAGCAGGCAGGCTAAATTACAGAGGAAATGTGTAAAGCATTTGTAAATAATCCACAGTAACACAGTGAAAACACCACAGATGGACACCATACCTGTTTAGAAAAAGTATCTTTATCTAAACCAAATAAGACCAAAACGACAGAAAATCCTACATACAGATATCAAAATAATACTTGAAAAAGGTTTCTTGCAAACATATAGCTCTTAGAAGACAATAGCTCCAACTAGGGCTATATCGGCATAGTGACAGGTACAAATCCAAAGTATGGCACCAACTGCGAGGTGCGCGGGCCGGCCATGGAGTCACACGGACCCCCATAGAAACAGTACCTTTTGTGATGATCCAAACAATGGCGCCGCACGGCGTAGGGGCGGTGATGCGGTGCCTTTGCCAGATGGCGTCAGTTCCTTACTGCCACAGGGGAGGTGTGCCGTTGGTTCCTTACTACTGTCCAGGGGAGGTGAGGCGTTGGTTCCTTACTGTTGCAGGGGAGGTGAGGCATCGGTTCCTCACTGAGATGGGGAGGTGGCGAAGCATCGGTGAATTGGCTCCTTACGAAGGTGCGCCATCGGGCAGTCACCCACATCAGTTATCGTCTCCGCGATGGTGTGCGTGAGGTGCTGGAGTCAGTCGGTGTCGGGCAGTGCCTTGCGCACTCCACGAGCGGTGCTCTTCACCCAGGTGCAGGCAGCGGCCTCAATGACAATGTCGGAGTCGATGCAGAGACGGCATCAGCAGGTGCCTGGGTTGCGGTGTCTTCGCGGTCGGTGCTGCGCTCCCCCAACGAGTGGTGAGCACAGCTCCGGTGCAGCAGCGGCATTGGAGACGACATCGGGGATCTTCTTCTTGGGGTTTGCAGCCCAGCAAACACCTCCAGTGGTCCAGAACTAGGAGTGGCACCACTAAGCAGGTCAGAAATCCCAGCGACGGAGTTCAGGGATGCTGCAAATGAAGTCTTTCTGTCCCTGAGACTTCAGAACAGGAGGCAAGCTCTACTTCAAGCCCTTGGAGATCTTCTCAAGTAGGATTCACAGCAAAGTTCAGTCTTTGCCCTCTTTCAGGTAGAAGCAGACAACTGCAGGCCAACCCAGCAAAGCAACACACAGCAAAGGGGCAGTATTCCTCCTCACAGCTCTTCAGCCTTTCTCCTTGGCAGAGGGTCTTCTTAATCTGGTAGTAATCTAAAGTTCTGGGGTCTTAGGTCTAATATTTATGCCCCATTTTCTCTCTGTAGTCTTTGTTCCAAGAGTCTCTGAGCTCAGTAAAACCAGTTCTGTCCCTGGTCCAGCTTCACTACAGGAGGTGGAGACAGCATTGTGGAGAGCAGACACAGCTTATTCAGGTGCTTGTGAAAACTCGTCCCACCATTCTAAATGCAGAAAATTCTATTCAGCCTGGCTATGAGTCACCCAGGATAGGCAGGACACACCTCAACCCCCCTTGTGACTGTCTAGAGTGAATGCACATCCCCAGCCCCTGTCACGCCAAAACAAAACAGGTAATACACAACCAGGCAGAGGCACACAGAATGGTAAAGCAAGAAAATTCCCACTTTCTAAAAGTGGCATTTTCAAACACACAATTTAAAAACCACCTTTACTAAAAGATGTGTTATAAAATGAGTTCAGCGAGTCTAACCTCCATTTCTTCATCTTGTCCCAATGGAAAGTTACACTTGTAAGACATTACAAGACAACTCCCATGTTAACCTATGGGACAGACAACCTTTCAATAGTGAAAAACGAAATACACAGTATTTCACTATCACAACATGTAACACACACCAGCACATGTCCTACCTTTCACATACACTGCGCCCTGCCCACAGGGCTACTTTGGGCCTACCTGAGGGGTGCCTTACATGTAAGGAAAAGGAAGGTTAGTGCCTGGCAAGTGGGTGCACTTGCCAGGTCGACATGGCAGTTAAAAACTGTGCATGCAGATACTGCAGTGGCAGGTCTGAGACACATTTACAGGGCTACTCATGTGAGTGGGACAACTAGTGCTGCAAGCCAACTAGTAGCATTTGATTTACAGGCCCTGGCACACTCAGTGCACTTTACTAGGGACTTAATAGTAAATCAAAAATGCCAATCATGGATAACCAATCAGAATCATAATATACACAGGGACCGCTTGCACTTTGGCACTGATCAGCAGTGCCAAAGTGCCCAGAGTACTTAAACCAGCAAAAACAAAGTCCAGCACACAGTCAAAAATACAGGAGGTAGAGGCAAAAAGTCATTGGAAACCACACGAAGGATGCCAAGTCTAACACTAAAACTGATCGGACCAAATTGGAACTATCATCTCTGCTACCACATCTGTGGGTGCACAAACCTGTCTTTCCTAGTCTTGCCAAGAGCACGCCAACACCTCTGACCGGGAGCTATGGAGTCCCTATAAGGACTTTGGTGCTCCGCAACTGGACCCGTCTTCCTATCATGTAAGCCCAAATCAAGAATTAGAACATTGACATTCTCAGTAAGAATGACAGACACTGGTTAATATTTAAAGGATAATATAATGAATTAATAGGCAAAATGCCTAAAATATGCCATCAATAGTTAGCAGCAAAGCAAACGATCATAAGCATAATAAACTAAGTGAAGTTCGATCGAAAATCCAGCATTTATTCATCTTGTAAGAATGAGAAATGGGAAGTTCCATTTACAGTGAAAAAACACGTCCTTTTGTAGGACTTTTGACTATGGTTTTCATACATTACTACACAAATAACTGGCTCTCAGGATATGCACCAGTGAGAAGCAAGCAAGAAGAAACATTTTATTACAAAATGCATTTGAGGTGTCTCATAACACTTTTGTATTTAATTCAGTCATTCTCACATTTTTATTCCAGCACTATAGCTGAGAGAATGTACAAGCAATAGTCTGAGACACTTTGTATATCCTTAATTAGGTATATGGGGAGAAGCGCCCAGAACGCTCACCGTCTTTAAGTGCTAAGCTCACTGGGGCATATTAGCAAGACTGGCGATAAAATTATCGCCGTTTTAGCGGCAGGAAACTGCCGCTAAAACGGCGATAATGGGCTTGCTAATATGCGTTATAGAATTCAATAGAAGCCCAGGTTAGATGTGCAGGACATCTAACCTGGGCTTCTATTGAATTCCATAACGCATATTAGCAAGCCTCATTATCGCCGTTTTAGCGGCAGTTTCCTGCCGCTAAAACGGCGATAATTTTATCTCCAGTCTTGCTAATATGCCCCACAATTCTTTATTTAGAACAGGGAAAACAATAGTACTAGCCATCATGTGGTGTACTACGACATAATTTCAAGATTTAGACTACATAAACGCTGTTTAGGTTAGCATAAGCTCGGTTTCTAATACAAGAGAAACGGAAAGCAGCTCTTACAAGTAGGTGAAGAGTACTACTGTGGAGTACAACTTTATGTACTCTAAAATGTAGTTTGTGAATTGGACCATACATCTCTCCCCTCAAGCAGACTCGGAGTTCAATTTTAATATCGTAGCATATATATATTTTCTTTTTTTGGGGGGCTGCGCTTTATAAAGGCGAATTAGACCCGAAGGTATCAGAGCGCTTTGCATGAGCACCAGTTACGTTATAGACGGACACGTTCATTTTTGTCAGGTAGAGGGAGATTAAGTGATTTGACCGAATCCCAGAATGTTAAGCGCCCCTGCCGAGACTCGAACCCGGTCACCCAGCTCTACCGCCCTAGCTGTTAGGCCACGTATTTCCCCAGTACTAAAGAAATTAAAACGGTTGGCCATGCTTTCAGTTAAAAGGGTGCCATAAATATGTTCTATACCAGAAAGTACACAGACAAACATGAGTACACAGCTGTATTATGTGTTGAAATAATCCACTGGGTTTGCGCTCTAATGCAAGAGTGATTATCTCTGCTGATGTCAGTACATTAGCACTAGGTTTAATTTCCCTGGCAACAGACTATCACAGCCTTATGGGAGTCCTGCGTGTTTTTCCTCTGCTGTTTATTTCTGGGTTGAAGTTTCTTAGCTCTAGGCATTCGGCACTGTACAAGCGGCTTTTGTTATTCTCTGTTAAACAATAATATCTGCTCCCTATTTCACAGCCTGCTTTATAGAAACGAGATGACCCGCGGAAACAAAATGAAAGAATTCTGAGAAACAATCAAGAGACCCACAGGTGAGAAAGTGAGAGGAAGAACATCCCACAGGGAGACATCTGATCTCTGTGCACTGAGAACCTGTGATAAAAAATCTTGTAGAAAGCCTTGGGTTGCAGTAAGTCAAGCACATAACAAAGAACCGCCATTTGTACCCACAGTGAGTGACAATAGTCTAGATTTACACAGCGATACTTTCCCGTAATTAATGAAAGGCATTTCTTAAACTATAAAGCTCTGGGCAAACGGTTTTATTTTTAGGAAAGAAGCATGGAACCCCATAGAGAAACTATTTTCAAATAAAGTGGTATGCTCTAAACCCTATTTTTAGAAACACATAAGTTATTCTTCATTTGGCCTGTACTTTTGAGCTCGAATAGGAACAACCGTCACAGACCACACATATACACATGCATACGCACACGCACGCACGCACACGCACACACGCACTGCACATATTAGGCTGTAAACTGAAAAGCTCACGTCAAACACAGTTGAAATGATCGTTTACTTACTTTCTGGCAGGCGCATTGTTAGGGTTGCAAAGCCAGGCTCAAGTTTGTTTTGGATATAGCTCGTGCCAGCCGTAATCGGCCCTTGAGAAATGTTGGAAGCGCGCTTTAACTGGCAGTCTGTTTTTCATACACAAATAACATGCTATGCTATTTTTGATCTCTGCAGTGGCCAAAAGTAAATGTTCGAGTTGTTCCCATGTATTACTTACAAGTAGCTCAAAAACCGTTGAGCCTTTCATCCCTGAATTTCTCTAGGATTGTGAAAGGCCGATACAAGCATGTCTCTGACGTTTGCCAATTTCTGCTGGTGGCCTGAATGCCACACGTGGTATATATAGGCAGGGAAAATGGCACAGGGAATAATTTTGGGAACTGCTTTGGCATCCCAGGCCCCCATTTCTGGAGGCCTGGGAGCACTCTACACCCTCTAGATTCGGATGTCACCACAGACAGACAATTTGAAGTTGCTGGTTTGACAAAGCATGGCTGCGTTGGGACACATGGCTGACCTGCAACGGGGCCCATTTCCTCTAGGAGACGACTCGGTTTGAAAATATGCCTCCCTTAGACGCTGCTCGTGGTACTGCACAATCTGGGTAAAAGCAAAGGGCTCCATTTACAATATTTTGATGCACGACAGCGCAGCAAGCCTTTCTGCTGTGCTGCCCTGCGTCAAAATAAAACAGCATACAAATCCTCTCCTTCTCTCCTGTGCCCGCGCACTAGCAGGAGACGCGCGCCAGCGCGACAACCTTGCGTCATTTTGCAAGGGTGCCTGCGCTGAGGAGATGATTGTTTTTGTGCAGGAAGGGACACCTTCATGCGCAAAAACAATCATTAGAAGCTTTTTCCTCTTTCCATGCATGCTGCAGAATGCACCATGCATAGAAAACTGCAGCATGCATAGAAAGAGGAAAGAACAAGGAGAAATAAAAGTATTTCTCCTAGTTGCGCCCGGGAAGCATAGGATTCTGACGCATTCCCAGGTTTTCAAAAAGTTGTATGTCTGGGAATGCGTCAAGTTCCATGGATGTTGTGTGGAAACACCCACAGCCAGGGCTTTAAGTGGGATGAAAAAACTGAGGGGTCTCTCAAAGGGGCGTGGCCAATGTAATTAAGGGCGTAGCTTAAAACACTTAAGCTAAAAATCTGTGCTTAGCATAGTGTGCCGCCCCACTTGTATTTTGCTGTTTCTTTCATTGCATCCAGATATATGATATAACAAGTAACATCATACCTACAACATGTCAGGACTATTGGCTTTATCATTGGTTGTTAATTGCAATAGATAAATAAGCAGCAACTATGGCTTGTATATAATATTGAAAAAGCTTCCACTTAAAGCCCTGGTGACACCACGACAATGTTGCTGCCCTTGAGCTTCAATAAGAGAAGGGAAATCCAGAGAGAAAATGACTCTATTTAAAGGATTTCCCTTCCCCTACAACGCCCACCTGGCATGACGTCATGCGTTAACTTCTCCACTAGTGAGAAGTGAGCAGTGCACATCAACGTGCCTGCTGTCACTACTGTCTGGAAAAAAATGGACCGCCTGTGCCAGGGCACAAAACAGAGCCCGATAGAGACCCGTTTCGAGGCCCCCTTTAAAAAACTGCTGGTGCTCAGCACCGGTGAGACCCGGCCCACTTAAAGCCCTGCCCACAGCAACACCCATGGAACCCCCCTTTCATGCAGAGTTATGCATGAAAGGGAAACATATTTACAAGGCCATCAAAAGTTACACAGGGTGACTTTACATGGCTTGTAAATATGGGGAAGCCCATTGCGCTACCAGTGCATCAATAAAAGTGATGCACCGTAGGCGCAATGCACTTGTAAATAATCCCCAAAGTGGTGGAAACTGCTAATGGGAATAAAAAATGATAAAGGGCTGGGGCCATAATCATGGATGTTGATTCACAAAAATTCTGGAAGTAACAGAAGTGAAGTTAAGCACTCTTTTCCTTATTGACTTTGCTGGAAGTGACATAATTTGACCTTTGACCCTGTATCTTGCCAGGAAGGGATGCCACATGACCCTAACCTTAATATCTTCATATTAATTGGCATCACTGAAGTTGCATAACAACTGCATGATTAATACAACACCACATACTCATTTCTCTTTGCAGTACATGAAAAATGGTATGCTCACCTGAAGAGATAATAGTGCCATAAAACACAGATCAGCACTGGGAACCTAAATTATTTATACCACATATTGTCATAATTAAATAGTTACTCTGCTGTCTATTTCAGCGAGGAATGAATTGATAAGTCAAAAAGAGAGGAAAGAAAAGAAAACAACAATAGTAGTTCTGTTGCCGTGCATTAATTGATATTGATATGAATAATGTTTTGTCTTAAATTCTTCCTTATAGTTAATACATTTTGATTTATCATCATTTACTAGGTGCTATCACTTGTGTGAAGCACAGAGGTGAGGTTTTAATTCGAACACATAATTTTTTTATGTATTTGCTAATAATGAAAAATGGTGACAACTTGTTTAAATGTGTTTATATTTCAGTTTATTTTTTAGTTTATTCAGAAGAGTGTGGATTGCGCCACTGAATATATTGATTCTGCAAAATATAAGGCGTAATGCTTGGACCCTAGTTGAAGCTGCAGAAAGGAACCAGTGCTCATCAAGATGTTGTTGAGTTTTATTCTCACAGTGGCTGGTGACCTTTGAAAGTGGTGGGGCTTAATACTTGCCCTAAACTGTAGCGTCAAGCAAAGTGAGTGAGCCTGACATCTTCTAGGGAGGGTTTGGAGTGGTTTTGTTGTTATTTGGATAAAATGGGGTCAGATAGTGCATTTTGAAGCACAATTTTCACATAAATTTGCTCAAAAGCCATAGGCTCTGAAAGGAAACTCATAAAAAGTCCTTTCATGGTGTGCCAAGTCAATGAAACCTGACGGTCCCCAGAAGTTGATGTCATTTGAAAATGTTTTTGCTAGGGTGCTCCCGTTTATTACCTCCATTGCTCCATCGGCAACATTGTGTTATGTGCGCCCCCTATATTGTGTGGGTGCCCCTTACCAAAACATTACACACAATTTACCAATGCCAGAATTTTGCCATCAGTATCGTCCATAAATGTTGGGTGACACATGCCCAAAATGACCACTAGTATGTCAAGGTTTGCAACCCCTCTCATATACTACAGTTGTTATTCCTATGCCAAGAATTACCTTCAATGTACCAGCATTTTACCATTTATTCCCCTATGCCAATAAATCACTGCAGTACGCAAGCACCAGCATTCATCCAAATGTGCCCCTGGGCCAAGAACTACAGCCAGTATGCCAATACCAACATTTTGCCATGGGTGAAAACATATTCCAAATACTTGAGTATGCCATTGCTAAGTGTTACCTCTAATATAGCATTGCCAAGTATTTACTTCTGGTATGCCAGTGCCAGTATTTTGTCCTCAGTGCCTGGCATGCTGAGAATTGCCTTCAATATGCCAGTGTCAACATTTTGCCATGAGTGCCTGTATAAGTCAAAAATTGTGTTCAGTATGCCAGGACCAATGGCAGATCTACATGCATAACAGCACATTCTCACTCACACTCACTTACATTCCCTCAATGACACACATCCTCACTCTCAATCATTCATTCTCACTGACTTGACCTGATTCATTCTCTTCCACTCTCTTGCACTCACTCTTACCTCTCACTCATTCACACTTACTCTCACTGTGACTCACTCACAGTTTGTCACTTACTCACACATGCTCACCCTTACACATTCACTCAATCTCAGTCTCATTTATTCTCGCACACTTTGAATCACTCATTCTCACATTGTGATTCATTCACACTCAGTTACTTTCACTTTCCCTCATTCTTACACTCATTCTCACTCACTCACTCACTCACTCACTCACTTTCAGTCACACACACTCACATATAAACACTCTCTCTCAAATACACTCTCATTCACACACATTCACACAACATACATTTAAAAGTATTTTGTTTTTACTCACATCAGCTGTCAATGAATGTCCAGTCGCAGCTCCTAGAGCTCTATTTTTATTACATTACTTGTGAATAATAGACTATTACTCATTTTTAGTGTACTAGGAAAATGGATAGAAAAGGAGAGTGGAGTTCGGACACCAAAAAATACCAGCTGCCACTGTTTTCTTGACACTGATTTTGTCACCTCTGATAACAGAGGTCGCGAAGGCCATGCCAGGGGTTACAAGAGACAACCAAGGGTCACAACTGTGAGGCCTGGCGACCCCAAAATGATTTCCATGGCATTATTACTTGCAAAGTAGAGTAATAGAAAGCCAAAAGACATATGCACCTGCTCCAAAGAACAGTACACCAGAATTAACATGAAAGAAAAATAGGATCCAAAATTGGCAAAGGTGTTTTTAGAAATAAGTATGTCTATACTCCTCTTTTTAGTAGGATGAATCCCGAATGAGTTCCTTGGCTATCCAATGGTGGTCCTCCAGTCTAGGTTATTCTTGTTCCTGAAATATTAAGGATACTTCATATTTATCACTGGTATGTTCTTCGCTAGACACCTTAATAACAAATCCAATATTTTATTTGAACTGCCCTCAATTTACAAAAGGGTAGAACGGGGAGAGAAATGGAAAAGCTAGTTGCAATTTGATTTTCCCAGTGTTTTTTAATATGATTTAGCTCACTCTTTTTTTTGTCATCATAATCATTGTCATGTGTGGAGATCTGCGCCCTGTCTACTGAGATCTTTGCACATGTACACCTTCATTTTAGTAACATATGTGGGATGGATGGGGAGTGGCTGCAAAATGGGGAGTATTTACTACTAAATGGTAAGGGTTTAGGAAGCGGTTAAGGAAAACTTAGGAGGGTTTTAAGGAGGGACACCCACACACCCACAAAACAATAGGCCCATCGGTATTCACAAACTGCAGTTACTATAGCGAAAAAGGTCTCAAAATAGTTGTAAATGTACTCCAGCTCAGATCTTGAGTAAGTCCAGCACCACACATGGTCAACCACTGGTACTGCAGCATATTCCAATTGAATATAATGGAGGCAGGGCCTTAAAATAGGATTACATAGTAAATATTGTTAAAGTAATGTATTTTTGATTTTGAAAAATATACATGGTTATAGTATTTCTACATTAACCCTTTCGCTGCTTCTGTCGGCCAACGGCCGTCGCGAGCACTACCTCCGTAGTGCTGCGCACGTCCGTTGGCCGACGCGGCCCCGCCCACTCCGCTAAACCGCCGCACCGCGGCGGAATTGCCGCCGCGGTTAAGGGGTTAATATTCCCTAAACAATCCCATTTTAAATGTTTTAGACCATTTTACAAAGGCATGTAAGCGTATGTAAAAAGCATTACAAGAGTACTATTTAAGTAGTCTTACATACTGTTTTGAATTGGCCACAAAATATTCAAGTTTAACACTTTTACTGGTATGATCATGTTTTTTTCAGTTGGAAAAAATCACATATGTGTACAATATGAATAGATTTTTTGAAATATTACAATTGACATTTTGTAAATGTTTTTGTATGCCCTTTAGTCTTATACCACATAGCTGAATACATTACACATTTTTTTTATGTGGCTGTAGGTATAGGGTAATATTTTGGTAAAAGACAAACTTCAAAGTAGACGTTTGCCAAAAATAGTGGAGTACTATATGTTTATTCAAGACAAACAGATTAGGTACTTAAATCCATTACATTCAAGAATTGGAATATAGTATGCATCTTATAATACATATATTTGGCAGCACAATGCTGAATGTGGTGGTACATTTGTTACTTCAATATTAACAGTTACGTCCTTTAATGTTTTCTCTTGTATTTTTTGTATTGCTCCTAAATATGTGAATATTTGAGAGACCATGAATTTGCTTCTTTTTATTATCTGCACATTATTAGAAATTATTTTTCTTTTAATGTCAATGTTATTTTCCTTTTTTTTTAAATTATATATTTTCCTGTTGTATGGCTGTACATTTGTTTTGAATTGACCTGATTTCATTATTTCTTTATTTCCCTACTTTCTACTTGTGTGTGATAGTGGAGAGTAAATAAATTACTTTTTATTTATTTAAGTATTCCATTTTAAGTAGTCTTGATTTATACATTGATTCTTTCTTGATTGTTTAGTTTTTAGTAGTTGCAAGTATGCTTTTCCATAATCACTGCGTGGCCTGATTCACAGAACTAACTTACGTCGAAAACGTAAAGCTAGTACTTTTGGTATTCACAGAATACACTTACTCATTTTGGTATTCACAGAATCAACTTACTCATTTCGGTATTCACAGAAGTTAGTAGTCCTAACTTTAGGACTCTTAAATGCCTTCTGTGAATACCGAAAGTCTTAAAGTTAGGATTTTTCTCAGTTTAGGAGAAGTAAAGTTAGGGCTCCTAACTTTAGGACTCCTAAATGCCTTCTGTGAATACCGAAAGTCTTAAAGTTAGGATTTTTCTCAGTTTAGGAGTAGTAAAGTTAGGAGAAAATCCTAACTTTAAGACTTTCGGTATTCACAGAAGGCATTTAGGAGTCCTAAAGTTAGAGTCCTAACTTTACTACTCCTAAACTGAGAAAATCCTAACTTTAAGACTCTTCGGTATTCACAGAAGGCATTTAGGAGTCCTAAAGTTAGGACTACTAACTTCTGTGAATACTAAAATGAGTAAGTTCATTCTGTGAATACCAAAATGAGTAAGTGTATTCTGTGAATGCCAAAAAGTACTAACTTTACGTTTTTGACGTAAGTTAGTTCTGTGAATCAGGCCCTGCCAGTCTATTATTGTTGGTTATGGCACTGTTATTTACTTCATACCATGAAGAAGAATATAATGTTTACAATTTAGTTAGTGTCTAGAATGAAATGTGATTACTTTGATTGAGAAATATTTCTTAGCTAGAGAAACATAAATTCAGATGTTCGGAAATTCAGATATTGGATTGTATATTTTTGTGACATCCGCAGTATAGCTTAATAACAATAATGTAATAAATGATTTTGATTAGGGTATGTTTAAAATATTTTGCAATTTTCTTTCACATTCTCTGATTGCATATTGTGATATGCATTATACATTATCTTTTAAAGAAATTAATAATTGGTTTGGAACTCACAAATATATGAATCCTTCACAGGGTATTTCTTCAGATACTTCATGTTGACGTGTTAGGAATTTTGATTTTCCAGCTGTAAATTGCATTAATACTTTTCACTAACATTTTTTATCTTAGTCTTCTAAAGAATGATATATAGCAATTAAAAGTCGTGGACCTCTTTTGCTAGTATTTAGCATGGCATCATAAGATGAAACAATCAAGATATATTTTGGAGTGATTGCGTCCTTCGTCACTATATTGCTAAACTAATGCTGTCTACCAAATCCAAAGTCTCTTGCAAGTTCTGAATTTTTATTTATATCTTTATTATTATATGTTAACTTACAGTCTAGGTCCATTTTGACCCCAAAGTGATTATGTTGCCATATTTGAGCCAATGATGTTTCATAGGCCCCTTTTTGTTTTATTGCACAGCAGCTTATTTTCACTAATTTTGAATTACCCAAAATTACTGACAAAAATTGTGATTTTCTTCAGTATATAGATGATACAGTGCTGCTAACTAGGACTGCACTTGTTTAGAATACCTGGCGAAATGAACGGAAAATATTGGATTGAAAAAAATAAATGGCATGCCTATTGGCCGACAAATTATGAAAACAAGAACTGTTAAGGTGGATAGTAATAATTTCATTAGCAAGGATAAAACAATTTTACTGTTTACGAGTTACTTTTAATGTTAATTTGAATTTGGGACTCCAGTTGGCTACAAAATCCATAATTCTGGCAAAAATCAGTGGAAATATTCTGAGGTTGGTTAGAACCATGGTAGGGGTCATATTTTAGGTCTATAATCCAGGTCTAAAGGGCTAAACATGTAGCAGTAACTAGATATGGAATTGGTATATAGGGATGTGCTAAGACTACTGCATTACAGGTTAAAAAAAATAACTTCCACCAATTTTTTTGCATGCCCCAGCTTCCTCCAATGTTTTTGGTACATAATGAGCATGCTATATAGTAGTTGGAGGATAGACTGAAATATTCCCCTAGTATTGTAGATGTCAGTATTGATATGGCCTAAAAGCCTTGCCGAGTCGACCAAGATGATTTCAAGCGATGTCCTTGGTAAGAACATCCCCACCTCTATCCCTTGGCTGCATTATGAGCAGGGTATTTTAGAGGAAAATTGTCTTTGTGAAATATACAATACCCAGGGAGCATGCTTCCCTCTTTTAAATATAAAATTATTCAGTTGTTTTATACTGCTGCTATAGAGGAGTGGAAAGCGACTGAATTAACGATGTTGACTATCAAGACTCATGGCTTGGCAAAACGTATTTGGGGGAGAAGCATTCTGTTGGTTGGGTTCACAATCTGATACAAAGAACCCTTCTGGTTTTGTTTGCTCCAGGACTTGCTGTCTTTCCCTAAGTGTAGAATCTTGAAGATAAAAACCTTTTTGTGTTTCCACATGATTCAAACTCTGTTCAGTCTTGAGTACATTTGTGTGAAGACTTAAGTACTGCTGATGGACATTACAGACTCGAGGACACTACTATTGTAGACATGCCTTTTAGAATTTAAAGAAAATGAATTCTTTCTTAATTAGTTTCTCTGTCACCACATTTCTTAAGTCAGACATTATGAATGGAAATAATTTTGATGATGAACTATGAATTGTGATATTTCTTTTAATTAACAATTAGGAGCTGTATTTTTGTATTTTATATGTAATTTTATAGCTATATTGACATAAAAGGTGGATCTATAGTATGGTTTTAATGTTTTTTAAGAAAAATTATCTATTTTAAAAAAAATCCTTTCGACTTACAATGTTTGAAAGTGTCAAATGAGTGCAAACATCACAATGATGTTTGCAAACATTAAACACTTATTACAAATTGATTGTATGAAACAAAATTTCACCTACTTTTAAACTAATTGGTGGCCAAGAGCCAACCTCAGAAAGGGCTGAGGTAAAGAAAAATTTGCATTATGTGACAAAACAGAGTATTTATAAAACGTTAAAGGGATGCCACTTTACAACCATTTAGGAACAATCAATATGATGTTTACCAATGATAAAACACCATTTCTTGGTGCCTTTTCCAAAGCAATACATGGATCTGTAGTCGCAACAAAGATAAGTGCCAGTACCTCTTGTGTTTGCTATTTTTATTGTTGTAGTGGAAGAACCTGCTTGTTGGAGCTGTCCTATTGACAGTGTATCTATGTAGACTCATCTGAGTCAAAGAGTTCAACACTCTAGTTCTCATGCAGCACACACTGCTGTTGAAGTGACTTAACTGCTTCAATATTCTCATTTTAGTGTTCTTTGGGACCTGGATGTATTTGAAGAAATATTTTAGGAAGAATGTTTTAGTGGAACGTTTGAAGAGACCGTATCATTTTGATTGTGCCAAAATCTTTCCGCATATGAAGGTTTATCATGTTTAAGTACGTCATCACATTGTTAGGAGATTACCTCTTCGACATGCTTGCAATTTATGCATTTCAAATGTTCAATGAACTGCAGGGCCTAGGACTGAGGTAGTCCAGACCAATCAGACTGACCAACCACCAATATGTACATTGGTTCTTTGTGGTACTGAGTATCCTGTACCGATGGTGCTAATTCTTCAGTGTTACCTTCTAATGGTTGCTTATCCTGTTAACATTCTCCAGCATTATCCATCATGCAATGCTAGACTCAAATCTGAGTACTAGTTAGCTTCCCAACTTTCACCAGAAGTTGTAACTGATTCCATGCTGTCCGACTATGAGTGTAACCAAAATGTAAGTAGATTGCTTTACAATGAGAAGGCAAAGGGATTGGTTGGTACAATGACTTATTGCCATGGTGCCTACGATCTAAGGAGCAATTACATGTTTAGAAACTGGACTCAATATTTTTTGTGATACTGCATGCTAGAAAAATCATTTTCATCAAACTTGTGCAAACTTGTTTTGACTTAACAATATATAAAACAATACTAAAGTTTAATATATTTCAATGTATGATTAAAATTTATGCCCTAAATTTATTTAGGAACATGGTTTTGAAATACGTTCTGTATAACTTATTTTCAATATATGCTTCACAAAACAGAAAGCACAGTTGGAACTTCTGTTGTTACAGTTTACCGCTTTTCAGAAAATTTAACACTGCCTGTTTGAGTGTTCCATCCCTACTCAATTTCCATTGTCAAGTGTTTTTAGTCTGTAATGTGTTTACAAGGGGCGTTAATATGCGTTGTGCAGTGTGGTATCCCCTGGCAAGATCCAATTTTGTTTTAAATAGATCAATAGTTTTTATTTTTGTGTGTTATAGTTAACATGTTTTAATGTTGGTGAATATTACCTTTTTTGGTACATAGTTCGAAAATATTGAGAATGGTGCAATGTGGTTAGATCCAAAATTAAACTCTATATGTCACAGTGAGACACTGTGTGTATCAGGAGATGTGTGAACATGTTCTTCCACGGTGTGTGCTTCACACAAGCTGATCTTGGGCATGCGTTGTTTGCTCATTGTGTATCTTCTTGTTTGTCCATTGTTCACAAACACCAAACATGGTGCAAAGTGGTGTGGTGCAAAGGTAAACTCCAAAGTGCAGTATTGTGTGTTTCTTTTTTTGACATCTTTATTTATAATTTCAAAGTACGTAATAATACAATGGGACAATTCGTAGGCACATGGCGTACAGAAAGTCGAACCAAGTCTACCATAGTGGCCATTGGAGCCTTCGACCGAAGGACGCAAACAATGCAGCAGAGCACTTTACAAAAGAGCATAGCATTTCACTACTGGTATTCCTGGCTATCGGCAACAATAACAAATATGAGCAAACTAATTCTTCGGAGAGACCCACCAGGGTTAGGGCCTCTATATAGTCTAGTAGGGATGAAGGCCCGATCATAACAACTAACAAAGAACAGGCAATAAACAACAATTAACAAATAAATTATATCCCATGACCCGGGGGGACATGTTCTAGCACAGAAGTGCTGAGGGTAGGTAGGTACTCAGGGGATGGGTGGTGAGCTGCAGGGTCAGGGAGGGGAAATGATGAAGATGTCGAACTGGCCAATGCAGTGGTTGCTAACATTTTATATGTAGGGCAACAATGAGGAGTCAAAGGGGAGAGAGGAATGGGCGGTCCATAGCAGTTGACAGGGGTGAGAGAAAGGGGAGGAATAAGGCTGCAGGGGAGTGGGCGGGGAAAAAAGGAGTGGAGAAGGCTAGGGGTACAGGATTCACAATATGGGAGGGGGCAGGGGGTTCATGAATTGCGATTGTCAGACCAGCGACCGGTCTCACTCATGCCAGCCAGAAAGGACGACCTAATGTGCAGGAAGATGTCCATTTTGTCTTGTACATTTTTAATGAGCCTCTCAAACCAGGCAGTACAATACATTGCAATCAGCCATTCATCATGTGTTGGAAGATGGAGCAATCTCCAGTGTCAGAGAATACAGATCTTGGCTGTGGTCAGATCTGTAGAGAGGAATCGTCACTCATGTGTTGTCAGATGAGGGAGGCTGGCCCTGCCATAGTGTGCCTTGTCCTTTCCAGCCGCTGCTGGCAGGATGCATCTGAGAGGTGGCGGTGTGGCAGTGTCCATTCCAGAGCCCTCCAGGTTCTTCAGGAAATGCAAGAGGTCCACTGGTTCCAAGAAGTCCATTGAATTCCTATCCTTCATTATCCACTTCCTGGCTGGTTTTAAGAGTCCATATTTGATATCTAATTTATGGAGTCTGGGGTGCAAGGACAAGAAGTCCTTACATTTGGCTTTAATGAGTCTGGAGTAGTCAACAGTGATCTGAATTGTGTGGCTGTTGAGGTCGAATGGACTGTGTCTACGTGCTGCCTGCAATACTTGCCTGGTCTGCTCATGACGAAGGAGACAGGCAATGATTGGGCATGTTCTATCCCTGGGCACCAGCGCACAGACTTGAATCCTGTGTGTGCGTTAGAATTCCAAGGGTGGGTTGAAAAATAGGCCTGTGAGGCAAGGGAAGAGATCTGTTAAGAAACCTTTGACATTGTCCCCTTCCATTTTCTCAAAGATCCTATATAGGTGAATGTTATCCATCTGGGATCTGTCTTCCAATTCAGTTACTTTGCATCATAGATACCAGATGTCCAAGTCCCATGACTCTGCGCGTTCAAGCTTGTAGTCAAGTACCAACACTGTCTGATCTATGCCATCAACGTTGGTGTGGATTGTGCCAAGCTCTAATCTGAGGGATTTCACCTCAGTCGGCAGGTCTGAAATCTTGGAGTTCATAGCGCTCAAGGTTGACCTAATCGCAGTGATCTCTCAGAGCATCATCTCCATGGTGGACTCCTGGGTCGACTGATTGGCCAACATTGATTTGCCCCCAAATACTACCTCTGTGAAGAGCAGCTGTCTGGAGGGTTTACCCAAGACTCTCGTGGAGTTCAGTTGGGGGTCAGAGTGGACAGTGGACACTGGGTGATCCGCCGTCAGTAGAGGCACCTTCCAGGTAAAGGTTGTCTGCCGATCAGACATAGGGTGTATCACACCCACAGGTCCGGCGGGGAGAGCAGGTACAGTGCGCACAGCGGTACCTTATGGAAGCTTTCAGACAGCGGGAAAGGTTGCTCACCAGAAATCAGGGAAGAGGTAGTGGTTGTTGGATGCTCCTGCCATACCAACACACCCCTGGCTGGAATGATAGACAGCAGCAGTGGGCCACAGGTGTTGTTGAAGTGCGGCTGTGTCATCTGCTGCAGTGCTCCTCACCAGGGAAGCGTGATCCCCAGGGCTCTAGCGGGTAGCAATAAAGGTCCTGTTCGAAGGTGTTGGTGATACCCTTCATGTGCCAGACCACAGCTGACAAAGCCAAGAAGGGGTAGGAGTAGAATGGGGTGGTAGAGCCATGATCCCCTGCGATACGAACAAAAGGGGCACAGAGAAAAGTCCAGCTAAGAGCCCAATATTGCTGGCAGAGAGATCCTTAAACTCAGTGAGGCTCACTACTCGGTGGTCTGCGACAGTTTGCAGCAGTACACTTATAAAGGGTCACAGGGACGAGACTCACCAGCATGTTAAGAGAGATAAGCATCCTGGGCCCTCCAGCATGTTACTCCTTGTGCACTATCCCCTGGTTCCTGGCGGGTCAGGCTGGGGAGGTGTTTGTCTGCTGTGATGCTGCCTGAGCAGAAGTACGATGTGGGGAGGCAAGAGACCCAAGGCTCCAGGGTCAAGCAGTTGTATCCACTTTGGTCCTCCTCTGTAACAAGGAACGCATGGTGTCGGTCACTGATGGACAGATCTCCCCCGGCTATGCCCGTCTAGGTATCAGTATCTGCCACCTACAAGTCACTGGCCGGGTATACTGCATAGCGGGAACTGGGAGGATCCTGAAGGCCACAGAGATGCTCCCTTCAACACCACAAGAATTCTGATGCCCTCTCCCACCATGAGTGCAGCACCAGCAGTGTGGATGGCGGAGCGGGCACCGGTTTCTTCATGCAGTGCATCAGAGGTCTATCTCAGGGCAGCCATTTCACTTGGTGCCAAACTCCGCCCGAGGTGTTGTGTGTTTCATGAAATGTGTGATTATGCTCCTCCAAGGCATGGCCTTCGCTCATGCCAACTCGGGATGTGTGTTGTGTGTTCCCTTTGTGTTTATGATCCTTGTTCATTGTTTGCGAACACTGAAAGTGGGGTTGTGTGTCAACGGATGTGTGATGATGTTCCACCAAGGTATTGACTTTGTCAATGCCAACATCAAATAATGAGTTGTTTTTCCATTGTTTATGAGCAACAAAAGTGGTGTGAATGGGAATGGTACAAAGCAAAACTTAATCTGTCCCAGTAAGGTTTTGGGGTTGTTAGGAGGCTTTTGATTATAGTCACATTCACACTGACCTCAGGGTGTGTGCTGTGTATGTGTGTATATATATTATCTACTGGCGGTCGCCAGTAGATAGTTATAGTTAGGACCTATTTTCCATAGGAAATAACTCTTGCGTCGGTTGACGAATCTTCGCGAAATTTTCAAACTTTATGGCCCGCTCCGGTCCGCTCCTACCCTGAAAGTTTCGGGGTGATTCGTCAAGCGAGCCGAGAAAAAAGGGGGGTCCCAAAACATGTTTTCCCCATTCATTTTCCCATAGGAAACTTTAGCCACGGCTACAGCCCGAACTGCTGAACGGAATTACACCAAATTTGGCAAAGAGGTAGTTCTTGGTTCAGAAAGAACCCTTTTTGTTAAATAGTGTAAATCCGTTCAGTAGTTCCTGTGAAAATCAAAAGGAAAATCACATATATATCTATGGCCGCGTCGGATTCGCGCACCCTCCCGATCACGAGCTGCATGCTAATTGGCTGTCAACACTCCAAATCAGGAAGTGTTGGCAGCCATTTTGTCCCTCGGTAGAACCAAGGGACAGAAACAAGTGCGCAAAGCGCAAAAGGGAGCAGGGTAGAAACACCCTGACCCCTAGGTCTGCTCAGGGGTCCCACAAGGACCCCTGGGCAGAAAAAGTATTTAAAAAAAAAAAAATCGGCAGGATGCGCTCAGGGTGCGCGGATCCTGCCGAAACAAAATCGAAGCGCGGTCTCCCGCGCTTCGATCAAAATTGCCCCCGGGTGGCCCAAGTCCCAGGGGCATGCGGGGAGGTGGGTTTATTGTTTATGGGGGCCTCTAAGGCCCCCAAGCCCCGAGGACCGCCACCCCCGGGGCTTTATTAAAAATGGTGCAGGAGGGCTCTTTGCCCTCCCGCTGCCCGGGGATCGCCACCCCCAAGGCTTCTTTATTTTTATTTTTTTTAATCTGTGTGGAGGGCCCCCCCACACGCCCCGGGGACCGCCACCTCCCCGGGGCACTAAAGATTTAAATATGGGGGTCCGTTACGGACCCCCAGAGACCCGGGACCACCACCTCCCGGGGCTTTGAACAAGTTGGGAGGGGGCCGTGCGGCCCCCTCCTGGAGCCAGTGATAGCCCTGGGGACCACCACCCCCAGGGCCGGCTCCTGCAGTGTCCCGGGTGCCTACCCCGGGACACTGTAGTTTGCTATGACAGGACGGGAGCATCGCGGCTCCCATCCTGTCATAGCAAACTTAGTTTGCATTTTGAAAGAGAGAGCAGGAAACCTGCTCTCTCTTTCAAAATGCAAACTCAATTGCTTTCCACACGGGGAGCAGCATGTTAGCTGCTCCCCATGTGGAAAAGCAATGCCGGCTCCCGCAGGAGGCGGGGAGCCTGCTGGGACTGTGGGGGATTGGGGACCCCCGCAGTCTCCAACGAGAGGCCAGGCCCCGGGGGATGAGGTCTCCGGGGCCATAAGTGGCCCGGGAGGGGGCCACGCAGCCCCCTCCCCAATAAAAAAATAAAAGATAAAAAGGGGCAAGGCCGGCCCCGGAGGATGGGGTCCCCGGGGCCTTAAATGGCCTGAGGAGGGGGGCCACGCAGCCCCCTCCAAATATATATTTTTTAAATTAAAAAGAGGGCATGCCCGGGGGATGGGGTCCCGGGGCCAATAGAGGCCCAGGGACGTGGGCCACGCGGCCCCCTTCACGTTTAAAAAAATAAAAATAAAAAATGCTCAGGCCCCGGGGGATGGGTCCCCGGGGCCAAAAGTGGCCGAGGGAAGGGGGGCCACGCAGCCCCCCTCCCAAAAAAACAGAAAAAAAAAAAAAAAAACGGCATCGTGCCGGAGGCCGCCCCCCTCCCTGCAGCAGTGTGCAAACGTGCCCCTGGCGCGTTTTAAGAAGGGAAGTAATTCCCCTTGAATACTGGGGGTCCCTGGGGCCAACTAGCCCACCAGGAACCTCCAGTATGCGCCAGGGGCTGTGTTGCAGAGAGGTGTACAGAGGCCACGCCCCTTTATACACCTCTCTGCAACGCAGCTCTGTGGCGCTTTGGAGGTACATGGTGGGCTAGTTCGACTCCAGGGACCCTCAGTATTCAAGGGGACTTAATCCCCAACTTAAAACGCGCCACGGGCGCGTTTGCACAGTGGTGAAGGGAGGGGCGGGGCTTCAGGTGACATTTGTGCAAACAGGCCCCGTGGCGCATTTTAAGATGGGGAATTAAATCCCCTTCAATCCTGAGGGTCCCTGGGGTCCAACTAGCCCACCAGGTACGTCCAGAAAGCGCCACAGAGCTGCGTTGCAGAGAGGTGCAAAAGGGGCGTGGCCTCTGAATACTCTCTCTGCAACGCAGCTCTCTGGCGCATACTGGAGGTACAGGGTGGGCTAGTTGGACCCCAGGGACCCTCATGATTCAAGGGGACTTAATCCCCCAACTTAAAACGCGCCACCGGGCGCGTTTGCACAGATGTCACCTCAGGCCCCGCCCCCTCCCTTCACCATTGTGCAAATATTCCTCTAAAATCAGCCGAACTACGAATTCAGATTTACTCACCTGTTATCAGGAGATTCCTCAGTGCTGCATCTTTGAGCCCAGTACTGATCCTGAAAAGTAATTTTAACCGTACTTACCAGTAAATTGAATTTCCTTCCATAGGCTAACATTGACTGGTTTCACTTGGAAATTCTTCTAAGTGTGGAGTTTTGGAACTTTATAATATTCCTCTAAAATCAGCCGAAATACGAATTCCGATTTACTCACCTGTTATCAGGAGAGACCTCAGTGCTGCATCTTTCAGCCCAGTACTGATCCTGAAAAGTAATTTTAACCGTACTTACCAGTAACTTGAATTTCCTTCCATAGGATATCATTGCCTGCTTTTTGCTGAAAAAGTTTCTAAGTGTCGATTTTTGTAACATACAAATATTCCTCTAAAATCAGCCGAACTACGAATTCCGATTTACTCACCTGTTATCAGGAGAGACCTCAGTGCTGCATCTTTGAGCCCAATACTGATCCTGAAAAGTAATTTTAACCGCACTTACCAGTAATTTGAATTTCTTTCCATAGGCTAACATTGACTGGTTTCACTTGGAAATTCTTCTAAGTGTGGAGTTTTGGAACTTTATAATATTCCTCTAAAATCAGCTGAACTATGAATTCCGATTTACTCACATGTTATCAGGAGAGACCTCAGTGCTGTATCTTTGAGCCCAGTACTGATCCTGAAAAGTAATTTTAACCGTACTTACCAGTAACTTGAATTTCCTTCCATAGGCTAACATTGACTGGTTTCACTTGGAAATTCTTCTAAGTGTGGAGTTTTGGAACTTTATAATATTCCTCTAAAATTAGCCAAACTACGAATTCCGATTTACTCACCTGTTATCAGGAGAGAACCCAGTGCTGCATCTTTTAGCCCAGCACTGACCCTGAAAAGTAATTCTAACCATATTTACCAGTAACTTGTATTTCCTTCCATAGGAATCCATTGTCTGGTTTTCAGCAGAAAAGTTTCAAAGTGTCGATTTTCACAAACTACAAATATTCCTTAAAAATCGCCTGTATGACTTAAACGCATTCTTTCAACTGTTTACAGGAGATGCACCAGTGCTGGATCCAAGATCCACCACTGAGTAAGAAAAAGTAACGATAACACTACTTACCTGCTAAGTGAATTTTCTCCCATAGGATAGCATTGGTGATTCTATGTGAAAAAGTTTCTAAGTGTCAACTTTTAAAATACAATAATATTCCTTAAAAATCACTACTGTAACCAAAACGCTTTTACTCAACTGATTACAGGAGATGTCCCAGGACTGAATCTAGGATCCAGTCCTGTTGTTAGAAAAGTAATCCATAAAGTAACTAATTGCATTTAACTTGAAATTCACATTGAGCTCAATGTTGCATTGTGTTTGAAATTGTGTTGCCCATTGCAACAACTGTAACTACTGTACTTAAAAGTCTATTGCCTATTTGCAAAGTATTTAAACTAAAGTAATTCATTCTGAGAAAGTATATTTTGTAATGTAATGTATAATGTAATTACAATGTATTTAAAAATAAAATATCTAAAAATAAATACTTTAAAAAAATGTAGTAAATCAGTATCAAAAAATAAATATAACAATTAATACATTTAAAAATTGTCATTTACAAAACCTTTGAAATTCACTGAAAAAAACCATAGGTTTCAGACATGTTATAGTTAGGAATTAGCATTTAAAAAACCTTTGAAATTCACTGAAAAAACCATAGGTTTCAGGCACGTTATAGTTAGAAATTAGCATTTAAAAAACCTTACAAATTCACTGAAAAAACCATAGGTTTTAGGGACAGTTATAGTTAGTTGGACATTGCACTCGTACAAAACCCGTGAAATTCCCCCGTTATAGTTAGTTCAGGTAACTATAACTCGCGCCCGCACAATGCACTTCTGATGACGTCACATATTACATCACTCATGACATGGTCAGTGACATCACTGATTACATCACTGATGACATCTCAAATGACATCACTGATGACATCACTGATGACATCATCCATGTGATAATTTGATGCATCTTCTCACACCCTAATATAACTTTTGATACACCCACTGTAAATTACAGACTGCCATTGTCAAAACCATAGACACTCCAACACTAATTACTATATACACACTCACTAATTCTTAGGTCTACACACACACACATCTACTCACTCACCCGTACAGTCACTCATACTTATAATCACTCAGTACAGGACTATTATATGCACTCATACACCTATATAAACACTCACACACCGCCACTCATCCATAGAGGTACTCACACACCTAGTCAGTCATGCAAAAATTAAGCACACACCCATTTACTCACCTATACAGTTATACACACACCAGCTCACTTACTCATACAAATACTAGCACATTCTTACGCTCTTATACAATCTCTGATACAAGCACACACTCATCCATACAGTCACTATCACAATCACACACTCTACGCTTATAGGTATTTATATACTCCAACACACATATATACTGCCTTTCACATACGTAGTTACTCACACATGTACCACTGGGACATACATTCACTCACTAACACACTCTTACACACACTCACCCACCCAAGCAGTCCATCACAGATGCACTCTTGAAATCATGCACCCAGTGAATCACCCACTCACACATCTATGTACAGAGTCACACACACCCCACCCACACAAACACTCAGGCAGCCATACAGATACTCAGAGAACCAATCAATAACCCATATAGACACTCATGTAGCTATTCGCAAATCCATGCATCCACTTACACACCAACAAACAGATGGATACAGACATTCACACAGTTTAGTCACTAACCCATGCATTCAGTAAGATACGTTTAATCACTCACTTGTAGAGTCAGTCACTCACGTACTAAATCATCCATTCAGACACTTATACACCAACTCATTCTTCATTACGCCTTTCCCTATATATATTAAACATATTTAAACTTTACAGAAACACACAGTCACTAGATGATGTCATCAGTGATGTCATCAGTGATGTCATTTGAGATGTCATCAGTGATGTAATCAGTGATGTCACTGACCATGTCATGAGTGATGTAATATGTGACGTCATCAGCAGTGCATTGCGGGGGCGCGAGTTATAGTTAGCTGAACTAACTATAACGGGGGAATTTCATGGGATTTGTACGAGTGCAATGTCCAACTAACTATAACTTTCCCTAAAACATATGTTTTTTTCAGTGAATTTCTAAGGTTTTTTAAATGCTAATTTCTAACTATAACGTGCCTGAAACCTATGTTTTTTTCAGTGAATATATATAACACCAGAAACACCAGCTAGCCCACCATCTCCAACTGGGCACCGATCACGGCCGAAGACACCGCCTCGACCATGAAAAGCATCCACTCGGGGGCCCCCACAGACCCCTGCCCCCCTCACATCTACCACAGAGCCATGGCCACCATCGCACCCAAACTACAACGCACCATCAACACCACCTTCAAAAGAGGCACCTTCCCAGACGACTGGAAGCGTGCAGAAGTCAGACCCCTGCTCAAGAAGCCCACAGCTGACCCCACCGACCTCAAGAACTATCGGCCCATCTCGCTCCTCCCCTTCGCAGCCAAAGTTGCAGAGAAAACTGGCAACAGGAAACTGACACGATTCATTGAAGAGAACGCCGTCCTCGACCCGTCCCAATCCAGATTCCGAAGGAACCACAGCACAGAGACCGCCCTACTCGCCGCCACAGACGACATCCGCACCCTCCTGGACCAAGGCCACTCCACAGCCCTCATCCTACTCGACCTATCAGCGGCCTTCAACACCGTCTCCCATTGCACACTAGTCGTCAGACTACACGACGCAGGCATACAAGGAACAGCCCTGGACTGGATCCGATCATTCCTCACCGGAAGAAGCCAAAGGATCAGACTCCCACCCTTCCTCTCCGACCCCACGAAAATCACCTGCGGAGTCCCACAGAGATCATCACTAAGCCCCACCCTCTTCAACATTTACATGGCCCCCCTCGCAGCCATCGTCCGACAACACGGCCTCAACATCGTATCCTACGCCGACGACACCCAGCTCATCCTCTCCCTCACCAAAGACCCCACCACTGCCAAACTCAACTTCCAGAAAGGAATGCAAGACATCGCAGTCTGGATGACCAACAGCTGCCTGAAGCTCAACGCCGAGAAGACAGAAGTCCTCATCCTCGGTACCACCCCTTCTGCATGGGACAGCACCTGGTGGCCGACCGCCCTCGGAAGCCCACCTACCCCCTCAGACCATGCCAAGAACTTCGGCATCGTACTCGACTTATCACTCTCCATGAACCGACAGGTCAACGCCATCACCTCCAGCTGCTTCAACACCCTCTGCATCCTCCGCAAGATCTTCAAGTGGATCCCCCCTGAGTCAAGGAAGACAGTCACCCACGCACTCATCACCAGCAGACTGGACTATGGAAACGCACTTTACGCCGGCATCAAGTCCCTACTCCGCAAACTCCAGACAGTACAAAACACCGCCGCCAGACTCGTCCTTGGCATCCCCCGACATGAACACATCAGCCAACACCTACGAAGTCTCCACTGCCTCCCCGTGGAGAAAAGAGTCACTTTCAAAATCCTCACTCACGCCTACAAATGCCTACACAACAACGGACCCAAATACCTCAATGACAGAATCAACTTCCACGTACCCAAAAGAAACCTCCGATCTTCCAACCTCGCACTGGCCTAAACCCCGCGCATCCACAGAGCCAGAGCAGGTGGAAGATCCTTCTCTCACATTGCAGCCAAGACCTGGAACGAGCTACCGGCAGACATCAGACGTGCCCCCTCCCTGAACACCTTCAGGAAGACCCTCAAGACCTGGCTCTTCGGCTAAACAGATCTGCGGACCCCCCCCCCTCAGCGCCTTGAGACCCTCACGGGTGAGTAGCGCGCTTACAATTCCCTGATTGATTGATTGATTATATATTCACTGAATAAAACCACAGGTTTCAGGGACGTTATAGTTAGAAATTAGCATTTAAAAAACCTTAGAAATACACTAAAAAACTACAGGTTTCAGGGACGTTATAGTTAGTTGGACATTTCACTCATACAAAACCAGAGAAATTCGGCTGTTATAGTTAGTTGAGCTAACTATAACTCGCGCCCCGCAATGCACTGCTGATGATGTCACATATTATATCAACCATGACATGGTCAGTGACATCACTGATGACATCATCCAGTGACTGTGTGTTTCTGTAAAGTTTAAATATGTTTTATATATATATAGGGCAAGGTGTATTGAAGAATGAGTGGGTGTATGAGTGTCTGAATGGATGATTTAGTAGGTGCGTGACTGACTGTATAAGTGAGTGATTAAACGTTTCTTACTGAATACATGGGTTAGTGACTAAACTGTGTGAATGTCTGTATCAGTCTGTCAGCTGGTGTGTAAGCGGCTGCATGGGTTGGTGAGTAGCTACATGAGTGTCTATGTGGGTTATTGATTGGTTGTCTGAGTATCTGTATGGGTGCCTGAGTGTCTGTATGGGTAGGTGGGGGGTGTGTGACTCTGTGCATAGATGCGTGAGTGGGTGATTCACTGGGTGTATGGATTCAAGAGTGCATCTGTGAAGGGCTGTATGGGTGGATGAGTGTGTGTATGGGTGTGTTGGTGAGTGAATGGATGTCTCAGTGGTACATGTGTGAGTAACTGCATATGTGAAAGGCAATATATGTCAGTGTTGGAGTACATAAATGACTATATGTGAGAGTGAGTGATTGTGAGAGTGGCTGTATGGATGAGTGTGTGCTTGTATCAGTGATTGTATAAGAGAGTAAGTATGTGTTAGTATCTGTATGAATAAGTGAGGTGGTGTGTGTATAACTGTATAGGTGAGTAAATGGGAGTGTGATTGATTCTTTGCATGACTGACTAGGTGTGTGAGTAACTCTATGGATGAGTGGCGGTATGTGAGAGTCTGTATAGGTGTATGAGTGCATATGATAGTGGCTGTATTGATGAGTGACTGCATGTATGAGTGACTGTATGGGTGAGTGAGTGGATGTGTGTGTAGACCTAGGAATCAGTGAGTGGGTATGTAGTAATTGGTATTGGTGTGTCTATGGTTTCGAAAATGGTAGTCTGTATTTTAGAGTGGGTGTATCAAAGGTTATATTAGGGAGTGAGGAGGTGAATCAGATTATCACGTGGATGATGTCATCAGTGATGTCATTTGAGATGTCATCAGTGATGTCATCAGTGATGTCACTGACCATGTCATGAATGATGTAATATGTGACGTCATCAGCAGTGCATTGCGGGGGCGCGAGTTATAGTTAGCTCAACTAACTATAACGGCCGAATTTCTCTGGCTTTGTACTAGTGAAATGTCCAACTAACTATAACGTCCCTGAAACCTGTGGTTTTTTCAGTGAATTTCTAAGGTTTTTTAAATGCTAATTTCTAACTATAACGTCTCTGAAACCTGTGGTTTTTTCAGTGAATTTCAAAGGTTTTTGAAATGCTAATTTCTAACTATAACGTCCCTAAAACCTTTGTTTTTTTTCAGTGAATTTCAAAGGTTTTTTAAATGCTAATTTCTAACTATGCCTACAGAGGTAGGACATATGCAGAAAGAGGAAGAAATGCGCAGAAATAAGCAAGAGAAATGCAGAAAGAAGAAACAGAAGTCCACAAAGACGAAGAAAAGTGCAGGAAGAAGCAAAAGATGTGCAGAAAGAACCAACAGAGGAGCAGAAAGAGGCCATGTTGCAAAATCATCCTGTGCCCACAACTTTTTCAGACGGGTACTGGTGGTAACTGACTCTGACTAACAAGAGTCAGTGCTATGCTAAAAGACACTTAGAATACAGTGAAAACACCTACATACACTAGGGAACACTATGCGTTGGGGTACCCCTGTGATTAGCATGACCTCCTCTGTAAGTCCCTAGTACATAATAGGGCAGGGGGATTAAAACTACCTCTTAAAACGCGTGTGCAAACGCGCCCCGTGGCGCGTTTTAAGTTGCGGGATTAAGTCCCCTTGAATCCTGAGGGTCCCTGGGGCCCAACTAGCCCCCAGGTACCTACAGTTAGGACCACAGAGCTGAGTTGCAGAGAGGCGTTCCGAGGCCACGCACCTTTTTCACCTCTCTGCAATGCAACTCTTTTGTGCTTACTGAAGGTACCTGGTGGGCTAGTTGGCTCCCAGGGTCCCTCAGGATTCAAGGGCGTGTTTGCGCACATGTCACCTGAGGCCCCGCCCCCTCCCTTCACCACTGTGCAAACGCGCCCCGTGGCGCGTTTTAAGTTGGGGGATTAGGTCACCTTGAATCCTGAGGGTCCCTGGGGCCCAACTAGCCCACCAAGTACTTCCAGTAAGCACCACAGGCCTGCGTTGCAACGCCTGTAACAAATTGCGTAGTTGTGTTTAGGTAGTGAAGGGGGTCGTGCTGGGGGTAGTGTTTTAGGGTTTAGGGTAGTGCAGTGGTGTTTGTGTAGTGTAGGGGGTCATGCTGGGGGTAGATTTAGGGTTTAGGGTATTACAGTGGTGTTTGGGTAGTGTAGGGGGTTGTGCTGGGGGTAGTGTTTTAGGGTTTAGGGTAGTGCAGTGGTGTTTGGGTAGTGTAGGGGGTCGTGCTGGGGGTAGTGGTTTAGGGTTTAGGGTAGTGCAGTGGTGTTTGGGTAGTGTAGGGGGTACTGCTGGGGGTAGTGTTTTAGGGTTTAGGGTAGTGCATTGGTGTTTGGGTAGTGTAGGGGGTACTGCTGGGGGTATTGTTTTAGGGTTTAGGGTAGTGCAGTGGTGTTTGGGTAGTGTAGGGGTTCGTGCTGGGGGTATTGTTTTAGGGTTTAGGGTAGTGCAGTGGTGTTTGTGTAGTGTAGGGGGTAGTGTTTTAGGGTTTAGGGTAGTGCAGTGGTGTTTGTGTAGTGTAGGGGGTCGTGCTGGGGGTAGTGTTTTAGGGTTTAGGGTAGTGCAGTGGTCTTTGTGTAGTGTAGGAGGTCGTGTTTTAGGGTTTAGGGTAGTGCAGTGGTGTTCGGGCAGTGTAGGGGGTCATGCTGGGGGTGGTGTTTCAGGGTTTAGGGCAGTGCAGTGGTGTTCGGGCAGTGTAGGGGGTCTTGCTGGGGGTGGTGTTTCAGGGTTTAGGGCAGTGCAGTGGTGTTTGGGTCGTGCAGGGGGTCATGCTGGGGGAGTGTTTTAGGGTTTAGGGCAGTGCAGTGGTGTTTGGGTAGTGTAGGGGTCATGCTGGGGGAGTGTTTTAGGGTTTAGGGCAGTGCAGTGGTGTTCGGGCAGTGTAGGGGGTTGTGCTGGGGGAGTGTTTTAGGGTTTATGGCAGTGCAGTGGTGTTCGGGTAGTGTAGGGGGTCGTGCTGGGGGAGTGTTTGAGGGTTTAGGGCAGTGCAGTTGTGTTCGGGTAGTATAGGGGGTCGTGCTGGGGGAGTATTTTAGGGTTTAGGGTAGTGCAGTGGTGTTCGGGTAGTGTAGGGGGTTGTGCTGGGGGTTGTGTTTCAGGGTTTAGGGCAGTGCAGTGATGTTCGGGCAGTGTAGGGGTCGTGCTGGGGCTGGTGTTTCAGGGTTTAGGGCAGTGCAGTGGTGTTCGGGCAGTGTAGGGGGTCATGCACGGGGTGGTGTTTCAGGGTTTAGGGCAGTGCAGTGGTGTTCGGGCAGTGTAGGGGGTCGTGCTGGGGCTGGTGTTTCAGGGTTTAGGGCAGTGCAGTGGTGTTCGGGCAGTGTAGGGGGTCTTGCTGGGGGTGGTGTTTCAGGGTTTAGGGCAGTGGTGTTCGGGCAGTGTAGGGGGTCTTGCTGGGGGTGATGTTTCAGGGTTTAGGGCAGTGCAGTGGTGTTCGGGCAGTGTAGGGGGTCTTGCTTGAGGTAGTTTTTCAGGGTTTAGGGCAGTGCAGTGGTGTTCGTGCAGTGTAGGGGGTCGTGCTGGGGATGGTGTTTCATGGTTTAGGGCAGTGCTATAGTGTTCAGGCAGTGTAGGGGGTCGTGCTGGGGCTGGTGTTTCAGGGTTTAGGGCAGTGCAGGCAGTGGTGCTCGGGCAGTGTAGGGGGTCATGCTGGGGGTGTTGTTTCTGGGTTTAGGGTAGTGCAGTGGTGTTCGGGCAGTGTAGGGGTTCATGCTGGGGCTGGTGTTTCAGGGTTTAGGGCAGTGCAGTGGTGTTCGGGCAGTGTAGGGGGTCATGCTGGGGCTGGTGTTTCAGTGTTTTGGGCAGAGCAGTGGTGTTCGGGCAGTGTAGGGGGTCGTGCTGGGGGTGGTGTTTCAGGGTTTAGGGCAGTGCAGTGGTGTTCGAGTAGTGTAGGGGTTCGTGCTGGGGGTGGTGTTTCAGGGTTTAGGGCAGTGCAGTGGTGTTCGGGCAGTGTAGGGGGTCTTGCTGGGGGCAGTGTTTCAGGGTTTAGCGCAGAGCAATGGTGTTCAGGCAGTGTAGGGGGTTGTGTTGGAGGTGGTGTTTCAGGCTTTAGGGCAGTGCAGTGGTATTCGGGCAGTGTAGGGGGTCTTGCTGGGGGTGGTGTTTCAAGGTTTAGGGCAGTGCAGTGGTGTTCGGGCAGTGTAGGCGGTCGTGCTGGGGGTGGTGTTTCAGGGTTTAGGGCAGTGCAGTGGTGTTCGGGCAGTGTAGGGGGTCGTGCTGGGGGTGGTGTTTCAGGGTTTAGGGCAGTACAGTGGTGTTCGGGCAGTGTAGGAGGTCGTGCTGGGGCTGGTGTTTCAGGGTTTTGGGCAGAGCAGTGGTGTTCGGGCAGTGTAGGGGGTCGTGCTGGGGGTGGTGTTTTAGGGTTTAGGGCACTGCAGTGTTGTTCGGGCAGTGTAGGTGGTCTTGCTGGGGGTGGTGTTTCAGGGTTTAGGGCAGTGGTGTTCGGGCAGTGTAAGGGGTCTTGCTGGGGGTGATGTTTCAGGGTAGGGCAGTGCAGTGGTGTTCGGGCAGTGTAGGGGGTCTTGCTGGGGGTAGTGTTTCAGGGTTTAGGGCAGTGCAGTAGTGTTCGTGCAGTGTAGGGGGTCATGCTGGGGGCGGTGTTTCAGGGTTTAGGGCAGTGCAGTAGTGTTCGGGCAGTGTAGGGGGTCGTGCAGGGGTGGTGTTTCAGGGTTTAGGGCAGTGCAATGGTGTTCGGGCAGTGTAGGGGGTCGTGCTGGGGGTGGTGTTTCAGGGTTTAGGGCAGTGCAGTGGTGTTCGGGCAGTGTAGTGGGTCATGCAGGGGGTGGTGTTTCAGGGTTTAGGGCAGTGCAGTGGTGTTCGGGCAATGTAGGGGGTCGTGCTGGGGCTGGTGTTTCAGGGTTTAGGGCAGTGCAGTGGTGTTCGGGCAGTGTAGGGGGTCTTGCTGGGGGTGGTGTTTCAGGGTTTAGGGCAGTGGTGTTCGGGCAGTGTAGGGGGTCTTGCTGGGGGTGATGTTTCAGGGTTTAGGGCAGTGCAGTGGTGTTCGGGCAGTGTAGGGGGTCTTGCTGGGGGTAGTGTTTCAGGGTTTAGGGCAGTGCAGGGGTGTTCGTGCAGTGTAGGGGGTCGTGCTGGGGATGGTGTTTCAGGGTTTAGGCCAGTGCAGTAGTGTTCGGGCAGAGTAGGGGGTCGTGCAGGGGGAATGGTGTTTCAGGGTTTAGGGCAATGCAGTGGTGTTCGGGCAGTGTAGTGGGTCATGCAGGGGGTGGTGTTTCAGGGTTTAGGGCAGTGCAGTGGTGTTCGGGCAATGTAGGGGGTCGTGCTGAGGCTGGTGTTTCAGGGTTTAGGGCAGTGCAGTGGTGTTCGGGCAGTGTAGGGGGTCTTGCTGGGGGTGGTGTTTCAGTGTTTAGGGCAGTGGTGTTCGGGCAGTGTAGGGGGTCTTGCTGGGGGTGATGTTTCAGGGTTTAAGGCAGTGCAGTGGTGTTCGGGCAGTGTAGGGTGTCGTGCGGGGGTGGTGTTTCAGGGTTTAGGGCAGTGCAGTGGTGTTCGGGCAGTGTAGGGGGTCGTGCACGGGGTGGTGTTTCAGGGTTTAGGGCAGTGCAGTGGTGTAGTGGTGTAGGGGGTCATGCAGGGGGTGGTGTTTCAGGGTTTAGGGCAGTGCAGTGGTGTTCGGGCAATGTAGGGGGTCGTGCTGGGGCTGGTGTTTCAGGGTTTAGGGCAGTGCAGTGGTGTTCGGGCAGTGTAGGGGGTCTTGCTAGGGGTGGTGTTTCAGTGTTTAGGGCAGTGGTGTTCGGGCAGTGTAGGGGGTCTTGCTGGGGGTGATGTTTCAGGGTTTAAGGCAGTGCAGTGGTGTTCGGGCAGTGTAGGGTGTCGTGCTGGGGTGGTGTTTCAGGGTTTAGGGCAGTGCAGTGGTGTTCGGGCAGTGTAGGGGGTCGTGCACGGGGTGATGTTTCAGGGTTTAGGGCAGTGCAGTGGTGTTCGGGCAGTGTAGGGGGTGGTGCTGGGGCTGGTGTTTCAGGGTTTAGGGCAGTGCAATGGTGTTTTGGCAGTGTAGGGAGTCGTGCTGGGGCTAGTGTTTCACGGTTTAGGGCAGTGCAGTGGTGTTCAGGCAGTGTAGGGGGTCATGCTGTGGCTGGTGTTTCAGGGTTTAGGGCAGTGCAGTGGTATTCATGCAGTGTAGGTGGTCGTGCTGGGGCTGGTGTTTCAGGGTTTAGGGCAGTGCAGTGGTGTTCGGGCAGTGTAGGGGGTCATGCTGGGGCTGGTGTTTCAGGGTTTAGGGCAGTGCAGTGGTGCTCAGGCAGTGTAGGGGGTCGTGCTGGGGGTGGTGTTTATGGGTTTAGGGTAGTGCAGTGGTGTTCGGGCAGTGTAGGGGGTCGTGCTGGGGCTGGTGTTTCAGGGTTTAGGGCAGTGCAGTGGTGTTCGGGCAGTGTAGGGGGTCGTGCTGGGGCTGGTGTTTTAGGGTTTAGGGCAGTGCAGTGGTGTTCGGGCAGTGTAGGGGGTCTTGCTGGGGTAGTTTTTCAGGATTTAGGGCAGTGCAGTGGTGTTCGTGCAGTGTAGGGGGTCGTGCTGGGGATGGTGTTTCATGGTTTAGGGCAGTGCAGTAGTGTTCAGGCAGTGTAGGGGGTCGTGCTGGGGCTGGTGTTTCAGGGTTTAGGGCAGTGCAGGCAGTGGTGCTCAGGCAGTGTAGGGGGTCGTGCTGGGGGTGGTGTTTCTGGGTTTAGGGTAGTACAGTGGTGTTCGGGCAGTGTAGGGGTTCGTGCTGGGGCTGGTGTTTCAGGGTTTAGGGCAGTGCAGTGGTGTTCGGGCAGTGTAGGGTGTCGTGCTGAGGGGTGCTGTTTCAGGGTTTAGGGCAGTGCAGTGGTGTTTGGGCAGTGTAGGGGATCGTGCAGGGGGTGGTGTTTCAGGGTTTAGGGCAGTGCAGTGGTGTTTGGGCAGTGTAGGGGGTCATGCAGGGGGTGGTGTTTCAGGGTTTAGGGCAGTGCAGTGGTGTTCCGCCAGTGTAGGTGGTCTTGCTGGGGGTGGTGTTTCAGGCTTTAGTGCAGTGGTGTTCGGGCAGTGTAGGGGGTCTTGCTGGGGCGGGTGTTTCAGGGCTTAGGGCAGTGCAGTGGTTTTTGGGCAGTGTAGGCGGTCGTGCTGGGGCTGGTGTTTCAGGGTTTAGGGCAGTGCAGTGGTGTTCGGGCAGTGTACGGGGTTGTGCTGGGGCTGGTGTTTCATGGTTTAGGGCAGTGAAGTGGTGTTCGGGCAGTGTAGGGGGTCGTGCTGGGGGTGGTGTTTCAGGGTTTAGGGCAGTGCAGTGGTGTTCGGGCAGTGTAGGGGGTCATGCTGGGGGTGGTGTTTCAGGGTTTAGGGCAGTGCAGTGGTGTACGGGCAGTGTAGGGGGTCTTACTGGGGGTGGTGTTTCAGGGTTTAGGGCAGTGGTGTTCGGGCAGTGTAGGGGGTCTTGCTGGGGGTAGTGTTTTGGGGTTCAGGGCAGTGCAGTGGTGTTCGTGCAGTGTAGGGGGTCGTGCTGGGGGTGGTGTTTCAGGGTTTAGGGCAGTGCAGTGGTGTTCGGGCAGTGTAGGGGTCGTGCTGGGGGTGGTGTTTCAGGGTTTGGGGCAGTGCAGTGGTGTTCGGGCAGTGTAGGGGGTCGTGCAGGGGGTGGTGTTTCAGGGTATAGGGCAGTGCAGTGGTGTTCGGGCAGTGTAGGGGGTCGTGCTTGGGCTGGTGTTTCAGGGTTTAGGGCAGTGCAGTGGTGTTCGGGCAGTGTAGGGGGTCTTGCTGGGGGTGGTGTTTCAGGGTTTAGGGCAGTGGTGTTCGGGCAGTGTAGGGGGTCTTGCTGGGGGTGGTGTTTCAGGGTTAAGGGCAGTGCAGTGGTGTTCGGGCAGTGTAGGGGGTCTTGCTGGGGGTAGTGTTTCAGGGTTTAGGGCAGTGCAGTGGTCTTCGTGCAGTGTAGGGGGTCATGCTGGGGATGGTGTTTCAGGGTTTAGGGCAGTGCAGTAGTGTTTGGGCAGTGTAGGGGGTCGTGCAGGGGGTGGTGTTTCAGGGTTTAGGGCAGTGCAGTGGTGTTCGGGCAGTGTAGGGGGTCATGCTGGGGGTGATGTTTCAGGGTTTAGGGCAGTGCAGTGGTGTTCGGGCAGTGTAGGGGGTCGTGCTGGGGGTGGTGTTTCAGGGTTTAGGGCAGTGGTGTTCGGGCAGTGTAGGGGGTCTTGCTGGGGGTGGTGTTTCAGGGTTTAGGGCAGTGCAGTGGTGTTCGGGCAGTGTAGGGGGTCTTGCTGGGGCGGGTGTTTCAGGGTTTAGGGCAGTGCAGTGGTTTTCGGGCAGTGTAGGCGGTCATGCTGGGGCTGGTGTTTCAGGGTTTAGGGCAGTGCAGTGGTGTTCGGGCAGTGTACGGAGTTGTGGTGGGGCTGGTGTTTCAGGGTTTAGGGCAGTGCAGTGGTGTTCGGGCAGTGTAGGGGGTTGTCCTGGGGGTGGTGTTTCAGGGTTTAGGGCAGTGCAGTGGTGTTCGGGCAGTGTAGGGGGTCGTGCTGGGGCTGGTGTTTCATGGTTTAGGGCAGTGCAGTGGTGTTCGGGCAGTGTAGGGGGTCGTGCTGGGGGTGGTGTTTCAGGGTTTAGGGCAGTGCAGCGGTGTTCGGGCAGTGTAGGGGGTCATGCTGGGGGTGGTGTTTCAGGGTTTAGGGCAGTGCAGTGGTGTACGGGCAGTGTAGGGGGTCTTGCTGGGGGTGGTGTTTCAGGGTTTAGGGCAGTGGTGTTTGGGCAGTGTAGGGGGTCTTGCTGGGGGTAGTGTTTCGGGGTTTAGCGCAGTGCAGTGGTGTTCGTGCAGTGTAGGGGGTCGTGCTGGGGGTGGTGTTTTAGGGTTTAGGGCAGTGCAGTAGTGTTTGGGCAGTGTAGGGGATCATGCAGGGGGTGGTGTTTCAGGGTTTAGGGCAGTGCAGTGGTTTTCGGGCAGTGTAGGGGGTCATGCTGGGGGTGGTGTTTCAGGGTTTAGGGCAGTGCAGTGGTGTTCGGGCAGTGTAGGGGGTCGTGCAGGGGTGGTGTTTCAGGGTTTAGGGCAGTGCAGTGGTGTTCGGGCAGTGTAGGGGTCGTGCTGGGGCTGGTGTTTCAGGGTTTAGGGTAGTGCAGTGGTGTTCGGGCAGTGTAGGGGTCTTGCTGGGGGTGGTATTTCAGGGTTTAGGGCAGTGGTGTTCGGGCAGTGTAGGGGGTCTTGCTGGGGGTGGTGTTTCAGGGTTTAGGGCAGTGCAGCGGTGTTCGGGCAGTGTAGGGGGTCTTGCTGGGGGTAGTGTTTCAGGGTTTAGGGCAGTGCAGTGGTGTTCGTGCAGTGTAGGGGGTCGTGCTGGGGATGGTGTTTCAGGGTTTAGGGCAGTGCAGTAGTGTTCGGGCAGTGTAGGGGGTCGTGCAGGGGTGGTGTTTCAGGGTTTAGGGCAGTGCAGTGGTGTTCGGGTAGTGTAGGGGTCGTGCTGGGGGTGGTGTTTCAGGGTTTCAGGCAGTGCAGTGGTGTTCGGGCAGTGTAGGGGGTCGTGCTGGGGGTGGTGTTTCAGGGTTTAGGGCAGTGGTGTTCGGGCAGTGTAGGGGGTCTTGCTGGGGGTGATGTTTCAGGGTTTAGGGCAGTGCAGTGGTGTTCGGGCAGTGTAGGAGGTCTTGCTGGGGGTAGTGTTTCAGGGTTTAGGGCATTGCAGTTGTGTTCAGGCAGTGTAGGGGTCATGCTGGGGGTGGTGTTTCAGGGTTTAGGGCAGTGCAGTGGTGTTCGGGCAGTGTAGGGGGTCGTGAAGGGGGTGGTGTTTCAGGGTTTAGGGCAGTGCAGTGGTGTTCGGGCAGTGTAGGGGGTCGTGCTAGGGTATGTGTTTCAGGGTTTAGGGCAGTGCAGTGGTGTTCGGGCAGTGTAGGGGGTCGTGCTGGGGGTAGTGTTTTAGGGTTTAAGGTAGTGCAGTGGTGTTTGTGTAGTGTAGGTGGTCGTGCTGGGGGCAGTGTTTTAGGGTTTAGGGTAGTGCAGTGGTGCTTGTGTAGTGTAGGGGGTCGTGCTGGGGGTAGTGTTTTAGGGTTTAGGGTAGTGCAGTGGTGTTTGTGTAGTGTAGGGGGTCATGTTTTAGGGTAGTGCAGTGGTTTTTGGGTAGTGTAGGGGGTCGTGCTGGGGGTAGTGTTTTAGGATTTAGGTTAGTGCAGTGGTGTTGGGGTAGTGTTTTAGGGTTTAGGGTAGTGCAGTGGTGTTTGTGTAGTGTAGGGGGTCATGCTGGGGGTAGTTTTTTAGGGTTTAGGATAGTGCACTGGTGCTTGTGTAGTGTAGGGGGTCGTGCTGGGGTAGTGTTTTAGGGTTTAGGGTAGTGCAGTGGTGTTTTTGTAGTGTAGGGGGGTCATGTTTTAAGATGCAATGCTCCAATACCTGACCAGTCTGCACTACATAAAACTGCAAAAAACTAAAAATAAAAAGTGTTTTGCACACTTTTGTCATTGGGCTATATGTGGGCTACATCTGGGTAATATTTGTGCTACATTTGGGCTCTTTTTTCACTGGTGGCCATCTTGGAAGACTTCTTTGTTATGAAGTTTCCTAATTTCCTCATTTACTGCAGTCTCCTCAGTAGGAAATGCTTTCAGTTTTTTACTTTGATTCCATCAAGAAGGCATTCAGATGTGTCACACATTTGCCATAAATTCTGAATGTTATTACTCTAGTTGTTCATTAGATCACTGTAGTAAAGCTACTGCTCACCAAGGAGTTAACTGGAAGTCTACTGCTGGTATTGAAAGTGATTGTTTCAGTCTGCATGTCAGAATTTTCTAATGAAATAGAAGAGGATTTGAGATCTCACTTAAAACCTGCACTAAATTTTCTTTTTGCAGCACTAACCATGATTTCTATGGCAAAATGAACCCCCTCATTTTGTTCCTTTTTAAATTAAATGTTTTAAGTGTTACCAGTTTATTCCAATCAAGATGGCTTCAGGTGTGCCATACTTTTGTCATAAGTAAGACTGTTAGCGCTCTAGTTGTTCTTTAGAACACTCTGGGAAGCTGCAGTAGAACACAAAGGCATCAACTGACAGGCTGCTCCTGTTGAAATATAACAGGAAGATATTTGAGATCACACTTGAAACATGTCCTAATTTTTCTTTCTACAGCACTAACCATAATTTCTATGACAAAATGAACCCCATCATTTTGTTCCTTTTTAAATTAAATGTTTTAAGTGTTACCAGTTTATTCCAATCAAGATGGCTTCAGGTGTGCCATACTTTTGTCATAAGTAAGACTGTTAGCGCTCTAGTTGTTCTTTAGAACACTCTGGGAAGCTGCAGTAGAACACAAAGGCATCAACTGACAGGCTGCTCCTGTTGAAATATAACAGGAAGATATTTGAGATCACACTTGAAACATGTCCTAATTTTTCTTTCCAGAGCACTAACCATAATTTCTATGACAAGATGAACCCCATCATTTTGTTCCTTTTTAAATTAAATGTTTTAAGTGTTACCAGTTTATTCCAATCAAGATGGCTTCAGGTGTGCCATACTTTTGTCATAAGTAAGGCTGTTAGCACTCTAGTTGTTCTTTAGAACACTCTGGGAAGCTGCAGTAGAACACAAAGGAATCAACTGACAGTCTCTGCCCTTGTTGGATGTACATGTTTTACTGAGAATGTCAGACTTCATTCTCACATGACTGAGAAAGATAATGTGAATTTACAGAAAATATGCTCTCATTTTAGCTTCTGGGGCACCTTCCAAAACTGTATGGGACAAGCATGTGAAAATAGT
This sequence comes from Calotriton arnoldi, assembly GCA_963921515.1. Classification (NCBI taxonomy): domain Eukaryota; kingdom Metazoa; phylum Chordata; class Amphibia; order Caudata; family Salamandridae; genus Calotriton; species Calotriton arnoldi. The sequence continues at coordinate 234,546 of CAWUFW010016858.1, forward strand.
TTTCTCTCAAACATGATTCATGATATCCCAGCAGAAGGTTTTTCACAGGGTAAAATTACCTTAGAACACACCACAATTCCTGAAATTAGTATGGTACCATCAACAAATGAATTCTAATGTAACTAAAGTCTGTTATCACCCTTTATAGTTCTCCTTTTGGTAACCCTCAAAATCTTCGATTCACTACAATGCATTTCAATGGGGTACTATCATTTATATTGGTCCCAAGATGGCTGCCAGCAATTCCAGGATGAAGTGCTGACAGCCAATCAGATCTCACGATGACATGTGTGGTTAGGCTCCGCCCAGATATATATGTGTTTTTACTTTTGATTTTCTCAGCAACTACTGAACGGATTTACACCATTTAACAAAAAGGGTTCTTTTTGAACCAAGAACTACCTCTTTGCCAAATTTGGTGTAATTCTGTTCAGCAGTTCGGGCTGTAGCCTTGCATAAAGTTTCCTATGGGAAATTGATTTTTTGACTCTTATTTTTTTAATTTCTCCGCAACTACTGAACGGATTTACACCATTTAACAAAAAGGGTTCTTTCTGAACCAAGAACTACCTCTTTGCCAAATTTGGTGTAATTCCGTTCAGCAGTTCGGGCTGTAGCCGTGTCTAAAGTTTCCTATGGGAAAATGAATGGGGAAAACACGTTTTGGGACCCCCTTTTTCTCGGCCCCCGCTTGATGAATCACCCTGAGACTTTCAGGGTAGGAGCGGACCGGAGCAGGCCATAAAGTTTGAAACTTTCGCGAAGATTCGTCAACCAACGCAAGAGTTATTTCAAATAGAATGTCGCGGATTTCCTATGGAAAATAAGTCCTAACTATAACTATCTACTGGCGACCGCCAGTAGATAATATATATATATATATATTAACTGAAAAAACCATAGGTTTCAGGAACATTATAGTTAGTTGGACATTTCACTTGTACAAAACCATAGAAATTCCGGCGTTATAGTTAGTTCAGCTAACTATAACTCGCGCCCCACAATGCACTGCTGATGACGTCACATATTACATCATTCATGACATGGTCAGTGACATCACTGATGACATCACTGATGACATCTCAAATGACATCACTGATGACATCACTGATGACATCATCCAGTGACTATGTGTTTCTGTAAAGTTTAATTTTGTTTTATATATATGCCAAGCTGTATTGAGGAATGAGTGGGTGTATAAGTGTCTGTATGGAGGATTTAGTAGGTATGTGACTGACTGTATAAGAGAGTGATTAAATGTGTTTTACTGAATGCATGGGTTAGTGACTAAACTGTGTGAAAGTCTGTATCAGTCTGTCTGTTGTTGAGTAAGCTGCTGCATGGGTTGGTGAGTAGCTGCATGAGTGTCTATATGGGTTATTTATTGCTTGCCTGAGTATTTGTATGGCTGCCTGAGTGTGTGTGTGGGTGGGTGGGAGGTGTGTGACTCTGTGCATAGATGTGTGAGTGGTTGATTCACTGGGTGTATGGGTTCAAGAGTGCATGTGGAAACAGCTGTATGGGTGGGTGAGTGTGTGTATGGGTGTGTTGGTGAGTGAATGGATGTCTCAGTGGTACATGTGCAAGTAACTACATATGTAAAAGGCAGTATATGTGAGTGATGGTGTATATAAATAACTATATGTGAGAGTCAGTAATTGTGAGAGTGGCTGCATGGATGAGTGTGTATTTGTATCAGTGATTCTATAAGAGAGTAATTATGTGTTAGTATCTGTATGAATAAGTGAGGTTGTGTCTGTATAACTGTATAGGTGAGTAAATGGAAGTATGATTGATTCTTTTCATGACTGACTAAGTGTGTGAGTAACTCTGGATATGTGGCAGTGTGTGAGTGTCTGTATAGGTGTATGAGTGCATATGATAGTGTTGTATTGATGAGTGACTGCATGTATGAGTGACTGTATGGGTGAATGAGTGGATGTGTGTGTAGACCTAGGAATCAGTCAGTGCGTATTTAGTATCTGGTATTGATGTGTCGATTTTTTCGAAAATGGTAGTCTGTATTTTAGAGTGGGTGTATCAAAGGTTATATTCAGGTGTGAGGAGGTGCATTAGATTTTCACGTGGATGATGTCATCAGTGATGTCATTTGAGATGTCATCAGTGATTTCATCAGTGATGTCACTGACCATGTCATGAATGATGTAATATGTGACGTCATCAGCAGTGCATTGCGGGGGCGCGAGTTATAGTTAGCTGAACTGACTATAACGCCGGAATTTCTATGGTTTTGTACGAGTGAAATGTCCAACTAACTATAACGTTCCTGAAACCTATGGTTTTTTCAGTTAATATATATATATATATGCCTAAACACGCTGAATAAACTGGGAAAAGCATAAAAGTGAAAAGAATAAAGTTACAAACTACTTATATGTAGGGTTAAAAAAACTGGGGCTGATTAAATGGTTGTGGCAAACCTTTTAAATGTGTGTGACCTATGTAATTAGGGATGTGCCTAAAGAATGTGAACTAGAATCATGTACTTGACAAAATCATAAATTCTTGTTCAACAAAAGATAACAAAATGGCAAGCAAGAAGATATTTAAAACACTTTATGAAGCAAATGCAGAATTGAGTCCTGAAATGCAATTCATTTACTTTTGTTGTAAAGAGCAAAAATCCTCAGAAATGTGTTTCATGATTTCCCCAAACCACTGAAGATATTAATTGTGCCTGTTGTCTGGGGGTTCTCACAAAATTGTTCATCAGTACACCTTCTCTCATTTGCCAGCCAACTCCTGATGTACAACTTTGCACAAAATGTTTCAAGTGGAGGAACATTTGGTTTTACCAATAAGCATGAACAAATGTATCTCCAAGATGAAATTCCATTATTGGAGAAGTAATCAGGTTTGTGTCGCTGATACCCATCACACAGTCTGCATTGCTTGCTGGCCAGGTTTACATGCAAGCAGCTATTTGTTTACTTTTCAGGGGACTCTTGGCACCAAAATATTTGAGCAGTCTGAAAGGTTGAATAGTCTTTCTTGCTGGCAGTTGCAACTTTGAACGCAGCTTCTGGATTTCTGTTTCGCCTTACAGATTACATTCATCCCCAACAGGCAAGTTTCCCCCACCTAGAATGCTGAAGCTCCCTATAGCTTCTTTCTCAGAATTTGGGCCATAATATTTCCAGCATTTGCAGATAGATATTGATAAGACTGCCTTTGATTAAGTGTAACAGATGGACTTCAGCAATGGGAAAGTGATTGGCCCCTGCCACTTCATCAACTGTATCTGTCACAAGTTCTAGTCCTTGAGCCACGCAGTGCCATAACAATACAATATTCAGAAATTCTGATTTCAGCAATACTTCTACTCCTCCTTTGTTAGCAAACATTACTGCTGCTAATGTTTGTTGGATTTCCAATGTAATGCGTTTGACTATTTCCAGTTGCTGACCCATTGCTGTGCAACTGACAGCCCATTGCACTGCCAGTCTATATCTGAAGGTGTATTAAATCATGTTGGTCTGTGAACAAGTAATCATTTATTGGCATGTAGTAGGTAGTGTCAAATACCCTACATATGGTCTCTAGATGTTTGCCATTGCTTTCTTCTATTGTTTCCACCAATCATTGTTCTGCTTGGCTTTAAGAATTGGCTGAACAACAAATTGAGTGGAGCTCACCTTGCGCTCTATAATATTCATCCTAGGTTGTTTCTGACTGAAAGAATTACCATCACCAGAAGGATTAACCTTTCCTTCTTCCCACTCTGGGCTTCAGCGTGTTTAGACTTTTTGTAATATATACATTTTGATGATATTATGGTATACTATATTTTTAATTTCAATATGTTGATTATATCTCTTATATTTTTTGTAATATGGTTACTTGTCAATATTTTGTACTACAATGTTATTTGAACAATTTAGTTTGTGTTGTCGATATTGTTGTCAATTACATAGTTTATTAAAAGTCTGTATGTTTGTATATGATATTGTAAAATACAATCATATATATTTATATATGTATACAGGGACAAACACATGCCCTTGATGTTATGGTGCACTGTTGATTTACCCTGTTGATAGTAAAGCTGCTGATTTAACCTGTTTCCCAATATTAACCTGGTGATTTAACCTGATTTCAGGAAGAATAACCAACATAGCCTGACGTCAGATACAACCATTGATACTACTCTTGGAAGTAACACCATTATTTTATTGTCTAGCAATCAGGGAGTATGACAGTTTTGGACTCTGGTACCTATTTGAGTCATTGTCAAGGTGAAGAGTCCTTGGCAATCTCTAGAACAGAACAGAAACATAACTATTTTGCAGAGTTGTGCTAGCATCATCACTAGTAGGTTAACCTGGACAAGACTCCTCTATAAAATGGTGTCGATTCATTGGGAATCAAATATTGAAGATTGCAGAGACCCGCGTTTCAGGGCAGACGCTGATTTACTGCTAGCAACCATGTTAAATTTAAAGCTTCCTCTCTGAAGGCTGGGTTGATATATCTGAAAAGGAAAAATGTTTTCCTTTGCTTGTTTGAAGTTACCAGGCAATCAGTCCTTTCGTTGCATGGTGAGTAAATGTAGCTTCCTATTTGCAACCAAAATAGAACAGTTTACTACAGTGATCCATTAAATATGGTTGAAGTGCCTTTTTGTAGGCAGGTGCTCCTCTTCATATTGCTCTGCTCCTGGAAGGATCACCTATTGGAACAGTGTATTTTCATTCAAAATTCTTTCAACAACTCAATATTTCAGTTTTGAATTAGTCACAAATGTTATCTTAGTGAAAAACATTTGCAGTGGGCTTTATGTGGTGACATTAATAGGTGGAAAGAAATCACAGTTTGTGCAAAGATTAATGCAAGCATTCCTTGCAGCTTCACTGGCCCTTTTCCTAGTTGATATTGCTTGCGACATACAATGAGCGTTATTAAAATGCATCTTCTCCTATTGGGACACGTATACACTCAATTACAAATCTTTCATGCCGCCCAACTCAATGGTACTTATTTTCTCAATCTCAAAAAGGTAAAATATTGAGACGCCCAGCTCTGTGACTCACACCAGTCATAATAAGGCCAGACACAAACTCACTAATTGGATGCATTAGTCTTCTGAGCCACAAGGCTCTGCTTTTGCAGCATGCTTTTATTAAGAGAGGGATCCAGCCTGAGCTTCTAAGCTCTCAATTCCGTTCTGTAAAAGGAGTGAGGATGGTATTAATAGAAGTGGTGATGAAGGATTGCCGAAAGGAAGTGGCCTAACGGCTAATGCGGTGGACCTCAAATCTGTGGATCCGGGTTCGAGTCTCAGCAATGACGCTCAACATCCGGTGATTCTGAGCAAATCACTTAATCTCCTGGGGGCTTATTTACAAGGCCCTTGCGCCACCTGTACGTCACTTTTCCCATGTTAAAAATGACACAAAAGTGGCGCAAGGGGCTTGTAAATAAGCCCCCTGGTGCCTACTAAAAATTAATGTGTCCTTCTGTAACGCAACTGGTGCTCATGTAAAGCGCTCTGATACCTTCGGGTCAAGTTCACGCTATATAAAACTCCCCGCCCCCACAAAAAAAAGGATATTCTGGTTCATTAATAGTATAAAAAGTGCAAGGAGGTGGGCATGAAGGATACCTTAAAGACATCCCAGAAGCGAGGGTAAGGTGAACAGTACTTCATTTACAAAAATTGTGGAAAGACAGGTTTGAACAATGAACCAGTGATTTATGGAGTGTTCAAGAAATGGCAACATTTGGGTTCGTTATTTCCTAAAGCTATAAAAATGGATTATATGTCCATGTAATTCAGTTGCTAGCACAAAGAACAATAGACCAAAAATTCAGATATTCAGATTTGAATCTGACTACAAACTGAATAGACTGTGAACAAACTATGGCATCTGCTGAAGAACACAAGGACTGTATTGATGCATACTCTCGTCTAGCATTCAGCAGCTGCAAGAGTAAGTAAAAGCAACAGGCTGCAACACATGGAAGTCTGGAAAGTGTCAAGAAGGCCAGTAAATCCTCTTGTGCCCATGTTCTCAGTTGGCATTTTCCAGTGTTGAAAATTAAATCAAGGCAGATTAGTAGTTGTACAGGATGCAGGGAACAAATTAGTGTTATATATTGCAAATAAATATATGGCAGCCATTTCTGTTTCAGATCAAGGCAGGCGAAAAGAAAAACCAGGAACATCATTGAAACTCAGTAATTTTCGCTTTGCAGTATAAACCTAAAGAAACAACTGTAAGGTGAAAAATGTCAAAATTATTTTAAAGCCATATAGGGCCAGATGTACGGCCATTTCATTTAGTGCCTCGCAATTTGCGACACATTGCGAGTCGCAAATTGCGAGGCGCTAAATGAAATGTACAAAAGTGTGTTTCACACTGTTTGCAATTCCAAATGGGGTTGCAAATTGCGAGGCTCATTAATATTAATGAGCCTCTCGCAATATGCGAGCCCATTGGGAATGCCAGCCCTCCCAGGGATGGTGGCCTGCCGGGCTCAGCAGACCACCATGCATGGGACTGCTTTTAAATAAAGCAGTTTTTAAAAAAAAAATGCAGCCCGTTTTCCTTAAAGGAAAACGGGATGCATTTAAAAAAACAAAAATGAAACTTTTCGTCCCTGGGACCACTGCCTGCCCTTAAAAAATAATTTTGCATGCATTTGCAAAGGGGAAGGGGTCCCCTGGGGACCCCTTCCCATTTGCGAATGCATTACCACCTACTTGAAGTAGGTGGTAATTGCAAGTGTTTTGCGACCGCAATTGCGGTCGCAAAACATTTGTACATGGTTTTGAGACTCGCTATTTGGAAGGGAACGCCCCTTCCAAATAGCGAGTTGCAAAACCTATTTAGCGAGTTGCAAATAAATTGCAACTCGCTAAATAGGCTATGTACATGGCCCAATAGGTTTTTGCATGCGCAAACGGGTTCGCAAATCCGTTTGCGCATGCAAAAATAGCTCGTACATCTGGCCCATAGACTATTGCTAAATGATGTACAAAGCATAGGGGCATATTCACAAGAACGTGTGATAACTACCGCAAGTGTAGCTTAACGCAACCCTACACATCGCAGTCCATTGCGGGAAAACAACTCCGTGTTAACGTGGTATTCACAACACAGCGGTACCATGCGATAGTCACAGGACAACGCGTCAAATGAACGCATTAAAAACAAAGCAACGCCGCAAAAACGCGAAACCCCAATGCGAAAATAGTAGCGATTACGCCAATCGCGATACAAAAATCTACGAAAACCAGCCACAGGCCTGAAATTCCCATGCGTCATGCGGGAAAATGCACTATAAAAGTAGAAAAAAACACACAAACAAAAGCCAAACAACAGCGAAGCACAATGGAGACAGCCGGAGCAAGTACAGAGGACAACCAGAACCCCACAAGCCCCACGGAGGACCAGCCTGGGATCTCGGGGTCAGGGAAGGGCAAGGACAAGAAGAAGAGGAAGACGAAGTTCAGTCCGCAGGAAAACAGGATCCTGATAACGGAGGTGATAGAACACCATCAATCACTGTTCGTCACCTCCACTGTGTCACTGGCAACTAAAAATGGAATGTGGCAGACCATCGTGGACAAGGTGAATGCAGTCGGAGTGCTGAAGAGGACAATGGACGAGGTCAAGAGGCGCTGAAATGATGTGAAGCGCAAAACCAAGCTGAAACTCGCAAACAACCAGAAGGCAGCAGTGCAGACTGGAGGTGGGAGTCCAGCGCCACAGGAGGAGCTGGACGAGATGGAGGAAATGGTCTCCACAGTCATCAGTGGGGAGACGGTGGCAGGAGTCGGGGACCGGACACTGCTCAACATGACCGGACACAACAGCAACAGGGTGAGTAACCACCAGGGACTAGGGGGACGGGTGGAGATGGGCACAATGGCACACATGCACAATTAAGCATAGCACATCTGCGGACAAACCATGTCCCAGACCCACAACTTCCACCAAGAGACCAATGCACACAGGTATGCAACATCTCAGCACTGCATAAGCACAGAACCCAGAGGCACACCGCATGGAAGGGAGAAGGGCAGCTAAATCAGAGCTGCAGGGGCGACTCCCCCAAAATGCGGCACACACACATAACATGCAGAGCACATCAACATTGACAACGAGGTGGTACAAAACGCAACACGTCCACAACAGAACAGAGGACACAACAAGTGCCGCATGTGCGTAGAAACTGGACAATCACATATGGCACTGCAGGGAAATGTGAGTTGACAATGTACAAGTACAAACTCACATCCGTGATGTAGTCGGAATGTCCACTGTCCCGCATCAAATAGGCAGCTCCCCCAAACAGTCACAATGTACACTGTCATGCAGTCTGAATGCAAACATGTACAATGCGTCAACATACATGTGTACACGATGTTAAACTGCATCTCCCCTTCACATTGCAGGGGGAAATCCAACACCTCCTGCAGAGCAGTCCAAACCTCTCTTCTCTGATGACGAAGAGGACCATCACACCTTCGACTCAGACGCCCTCGAACAGCTCGTGGAGAGCCTCCTCAGCCCACCTCCAGGATCAGGACAGCCCAGCTGCCACGAGGAGCCCCCCCCTGCACAGTACACACAGCAGGCAGCACCCACCACCACGGCTGCCTCCCAGGACCCCCACGATGAACACATGGCCTTCCAACGCCGTGTGTTGGGGTGCCAAGAGAAGCTGGCTGAACAGGTGCAGGTGGGGTTCGACCGCATGGCAGCCAAACTAGACGCCATACGTGGGTGTCTAAGTCCCATCAGGTACCACTCACAGTCCCTAACAGAAACCCACAGTACGCTCCATGCTCTCCAACGGACCATGGCTGACATCGCCAGAGTCCTGACTCTGCGACAAGAACGACTGTCTAGCCAGAGTGCCTCCAGCGATCTCGCCCAGGAGTTGGGACACATGCGGAGGATAATGGAGGACATGGAGCAGATGCAGGCGGAAAGAGCAGCTGCCACGGCTGCGCACCAGCGAGAGGTAGCTGGGTCCCTCAATGCCCTAAAGACCATCCTCATGGCATTGCTGCCACAAGGCCTGGCGCTGATGCATGCTGCTGCTACCACCCCTTCCACATCTCCGGCCCCTGATGTGTCTGTGCCACACAGTGCTAGAGACAGTACACCACCACCCACATGTGAGGCACATGCAACAGCAGAGGATGAATATGCGGATGAATCTGCCCCCATGATCAGGAGGACGCAGTAGCATTCATCTCCGCCATGGGGCCTGTTTCTGCTTGGTTCTGCCCTCTGCATCATCACCTACCACTGTCCCCCGATGCACTCTGCAACACTCACCTTGCACCTCGACATGGACTGCCATATTCTGTTTGGTCACCAATGACACAGCTATCAGACTGCGGACTGAAGTCCTCCTCTCCTGATGTACCTGTCATTCCCTGAAGGACTCTGGCTGGCCCTCCACGGGCCGACAATGTGAAGTGGGGTTGGCATGGCCCTGTACTGCTCCAGCTGCAACACTCCCTTGAATGTGTAATAAACATTCATATCCACACAGATGTGTCATGTCTATGATCTTTCAAGTGTGGAAGTATGGATGAATGTAGGGTCAGTGATTCCCCCTTACGTCCATGTTGCCCATGTTGTGGGACTATTGTCACAGGGTGACAGATTGCCGATTGCAGTCCGGGTGGCGCCGACACTACAACGGAGACACATTCATTAGTCACTTCCTTGTCCAGCCCAGGACGGAACCACGCCCAGAGCCCCGGGGTCATTGTTCACACCCTTACGCTGGACTGGCATACGCCAGGACAGCCCACTCCAATTATGCAAAAAGGGGGGGACGTCAACGCTACATGTCCCAGGTCCTCACTGTTGGGATCTGCAGCTCACAGGTCTAGTTGTCAGCATGGCACAGCCACTCCCTCATGGCTGGTGTACACCCACACCACACCCATCCAGCACTGGCATCACAGGACATGTGACCCTGCCAATAAAAAGGGCCTGGCGCACGTGCTGGACGTCATTTCCACTCTCTCTGACTGGGTGTCTCTGTGTAGTTCTCATGTGTGCATGAGGGCCTAGGGCCCTGCCATCTCACATTGCCCAGTGCCAGTGCCAGGGGTGACATGATGGCGTCCGCACAATGGGACTCAATCATTAAGGGTCCATGGCTAGCGGTGCACAGACTTGGTGGCACCGGATACACTGCGGCAGACAGAGGCACCCTACCACGGGACGGTGTTTTGCGGTGCAGTGAGATAGGGGCACCTAAAGTGCTGAGCGGGTGTGCAGCCTGCGATGATGCGCCGTCCTGGCAAGGATTAGTGTGAGCCCTGCTGGACCGCAGTGTAGGCCTGGGCCAGCGGTCAGTGTGGCCCTCCCGCCACGTGGCATTGCGTCGCGCTTCACAGAGTTAGTGGCACCTCAAGCGCTAAGCGGGTGTGCAGCCTACAATGATGCCGTGTGCACTGATGTGGTCTCTGCCATTGCGAAATCAAGACCCAGAGTCAGGTGTGTGACCTGGTGTCCCGCGGTGCGGGGCTGCATGATGTGGAGGGTGCCATGGTCGCGGGCACCGGGCTTGGAGATCCCGCCGGAATGTGGTGGGCCCTCTTGGAGACATGCCGGTGGTGGAAGGTGAGCAGTGAGGCCTGGTTGCGCAGGGGCGGGCAATCACCGCTGGGTGACGGGAGTGGCTGGGGTGCAGCAGCCTGTGTGCGCAGGGGCGGGCAAGCGATGATGGCGTGTGCAACTGTATGGATTCTGCCATTCATGTCTCTGGAAACTGTTTTAGATGAGGGACCTGGGGGACTGCTGTGGATACCGGTACGTGGTTGGAGACACACCGGTGGCAGCAGGTGAGCAGTGAGGCCTAGGTCCGCAGTGTCTGCCCTCTCTCCCTCTCTCTTTCTCTCTCCCTCTCTCTCCCTCTCTCTCCCTCTCTCCCTCTCCCTCTCTCTCCCTCTCTCTCCCTCTCCCTCTCTCTCCCTCTCTCCCTCTCTCTCTCTCTCTCCCTCTCTCTCCCTCTCTCTTTCTCTCTCCCTCTTTCCCTCTCTCCCTCTCTCTCCCTCTCTCCCTCTTTCTCTCTCCCTCTCTCTTCCTCTCTTTCGCTCTCTGTCTCTGTACTTTGATGGGCGCATGGCACACCTTCTGATCCAGATTTCTGTTTTGCAGGCTGTGACTTACAGAATGTCCTAAGACGACCCGCCATGCCTCTTCAGATTTTTTTTTTCTTCTGTTCTGTTCTGTAATAAACGTATTGTTTGGATATTTTGATATGGGTGTATGATTTCCCTTTTTCTGGCCACACATGTATGTTGGGTGTTGTGAATGTTGATGTGCAATATCTTTGTCCACGGGGGGGGGTGCCCAGGGTAGGGCCCCGGGAGGGGGAGGGGGGTCCTGGGGGTGGTGGCGGTGGGTGTTATTGACCTATTGGGGCTCCGGGCTCCATGATGGGTTGCTCCAGGGCATCTGTTGTTCTTCATGTGTGACTATGGGCTGTGCTCCCTTGTCTGGTGCCGGTTGTCGTCCGACTCTACACTAGGTAGGAGTAGGTGTTAGTTTCCTGCTGCTAACGCGCCTTATCGCATGTTTTGTGGTCTTATCGCAGATCTGGCTGGTCGTTGAGAATGTCGTGGAGTGGTGTTGTCGCGGGTTTTAGCATGGGAAGGCCTACTCTGCATATCATTGGCGTTAGTTGCCGGGCTCCTCTGTGGCGATGTTTTTTGCGACTGCTATCACAGGTAAACTGGTGTTATGGGCTGTTAGCACCAGCTTGGGAATGGGGTGATAAATTTATCGCGGATTTGGCTGCGATAAAGTGCCGATACCTTGGCGATAGCTCCTTGAGAATATGCCCCATAGTATGGTAAAATTGCTGTCCTTGAAAAGAAAACATTGGATTTCACACAAACTGCTATAAGAGGATCAGCTCCTGATACTTATACAATCTCAAAATATGTATAAATCGCCAAATTTCCCTACGTAAAATGGCAACAATAAGCAAGCCCACAAAGAGCCTCATATCGGGTAGCAGACACAGAAAGTGGGACTGCACAGTGTTCAGTAGCGAGCCAGCAGGCCCTGGTGGCCTGACCCCCACAAGGCCTCAAACAGAAAAGAATAGACAGAGGCACAAAAAACTGGCGCACACAGGACCTCAAATGTGGGCAAAAGGCATCAAGCTTACACAGGGATTCATAGTGGGGCATACATCACAGCGAGTGGGCCCGCAGAGGGCCCAGAGGGGAGCAACAGGGCTGCAAAGATGGGCAGCAGGTACAGGCAATAATAATGGGTTCACTTGGGGACTCAAAGTTGGGCAAGAAGAAGTCAGGCCACAGTGGGCCTCAAAGGAGGGCAGGAGCCAAAGAAAACAGACCCATACAAGTCCCAGAAAGAGTGGAGCGGCCCCTGGCGGCCTGTCCCATTCACACACAAAGTGCCGGTGGAAGCAATCAGTGGGACAACACAGTCTCTAAGGGAAAGAAATAGCAGTCCCACAAAGGGCCTCATAGAGAGACATGAGCCATATAAAATAGTCCCAGATGGGGTCCAGAAAGGAAGCTGCCCCGGAGGCCAGCACCCATCAAGGACCTCAATGGGGGCAGCAATTAGAAGCATTCAAATTAGCCTATACAGGGCCTTGAAGAGGGAAAGGGGCAGCAAACCAACAGGGGCTCCAGTGGGTCAGAGCAAGAGCTGCAGAAAGTGAGCCTGTACAGGGCCTCAAAGTGGAGGAGCAGACAGAGGCGCTAACAACTGGCCCACATAGGGCCTCATAGTGGGGCATAAGCCAGAAAATGGACCGACATAGGACCAGAAATGGAGCAGAAGGCTCTTGAGGTTTGACCCACTGAGGTGCTTGAATGGTGGAAGTAAGCAGAGGTACTAACAATGCACCCACACAGGGCCCTGAAGTGTGGGCAAGAAGCAGTGGGCCCACACAGGGTTTTATAGTGGGACATAAGCCACATATGGCCCAGAAGGGGAGCAGCCAGCCCTGAAGGCGTTAATTACCCCAGGGCTTTGTCGGTGGACAGCCGACACAGGCGTTAAAATGTGGCCACAGAGTCTTGGAAAGAGGGCAAGAGGCAGTGAGCCACACAGGGCCTCAGAGGAAAACAGCTCAGAAGCTCAGAATGTGGTCCAGAAAGGGAGCAACAGGCCCTGCTGACACAGTGCTTTGAAGGGGGGCAGCAGGAAGAGGCGTTACCAACGGGCCCACATAGGACCTCAAAGTTGGGGAAGAGACAACAAGCCCACATGGGTCCTCAGTGGAAGCAGGAGCCGAGAGTGTGGACCCACACATGGCCCAGAAATGGATGTCTGACCTAGAAAAGACCTCGGGAGGGGGAGCAGGCAAAGGCATTAACAATGGGCTCACACAGACCCTCCAGTCAGAGGTAGTTGTCCTATACTGTGGCAGCTGCAAAAGAAAAAGTACCTTATGCTGGTGCACTGTCCATAAGTGATTCTCCTTGACTCTGTTTCTCTGACACGCAGCAGAAATGGTCAGTTCTGATCTTGCAGGAAGATCGTGCAGGGCTGGTACACTAAATGTCAGTACAGCTAACACCCCTTAGGCACCCAACCTACTTCTGTTCATGGCCTTCAGCCTTGTGGGGAAGGAGGTTGGCCACAGAGCCTAGCCAACCCCTCTGTGAGGCCAACCCCACCTTGTATGGCCTTTGGGCATGTGCAGTGTGGGGTTGACTTCAGGGCCCGCTGGTGTCAGGCACTGCAGCCAAACCCCTGCATGCTGCCAACCACCTGCTGCTCATGGCCTTCAGATGTGTGTGACGTGGTATTGGTTGTAGGACCTGGCCACAGACCAGGCCCTATGCCTAACCCCCGTAGGTGCCCAACACTTTTCTATGCATGGTCTTCAGTCATTCTTGGGGTGGGATTGTCTGTAGTACCTGGCGGTAGCTCCATACTGCATCCAATGCCCCATCACCCCCCAATGGCAGCCAACACCCTTCAAACCCCACTCCATTTTTTTTTCACAGCAAGCATCACCTACATGGTACTTTGCTTACAGAAGTTTGTATGGTCCTGCTGTACCATGTGGTGCTACTTGTGTGGTAGATCCCACAGGAGTCCCAAGGTACCTCACGGGAGGGCCGCACAGAGTTCTGTGGGAGTATTGCAGTACTCGGAGCACATACTTTATTTTTTATGGCTCATGGGTGGTCCCTCTGGGCCCTCCACCTCCATAAGTGCCATCGGGATAGGTTATCCCTATTTTGCTCCCTTATATATTTTTTTTAAAACCACATGAGGATAGAGGAACCAAGTCCCAGTGCTTTGTAATTGCTGGCTGCAACATTTTTCTTCAATCTGCAGTCAGCCAATCAGACATGCCCCCATAGTACTGTAAAGGCCGATGGGAGAAAAAGCTCTCTTGGTCAATCAGAGGCCCTTAAATTTTAAATGTATGGTAGTGAAGAACTCGTATTGTTCTCTGAAGGACCAACCATCCAAATATCACCAGGCCAACCCACCCAGCACGGCCTTCTGCCAGGTACAGCATTGATTGGCTGCAAGGCCTAGAGGGCCTGGCATAAAGCTAGGCCCTGCTTCCATCCCATGTGTGGCCTTTAGCCTTGCACACTGGGGTTAGCCAAATGGCCCTAGCTTACTGGCAGGTCTTTCACCCAGCCTACTGCCAAAAGTCTTGTGCAGCAGGTGTTGGGTATGGGTCTACTGTAGCCCAGGCCACATTGCCAATCACAGATGGACACTGCCTTTGGCTATGTGCAGCGAGGTTGGCCACCTGCAGGTGGTGGGTGCAGGGCCGCTATTAGAGGCCAGGCCCTTGTGCCAATCCCTACTGCACATCTTGGAATTAGGCACAGGGTTGCGTGCAGCTCCTGAGGCCAATACTCGCTGCATACAGCCGAAGTCCATGCACCGCGTGGGTTAGCCGTAAACAAAATGTGAGATCCAAGGCTCAGTTGCATATGAACTATGATCAAAGAACCTCAGAAAATTACTGAAAAAACATAGATTAAAGTGCAATACTCATTATAAACCTTAACCTTAAAACTACTGAATGTCCCCACTTATGGTTTGGTTCAGTAAACTTACCATAACTTGCACCGCCTTCATGCACTGCTTATTGCCTCATATTTGACATCACTCATGACATGTTAAATGACTTCAAGGATGATATCACTCAGGACATCTCAGATGGCATATTTGATGAGGTCACTGATGACTTTATCTAATGGTATCACTACTCTGCTCATTTCGCCTTAACAAAATTATTTTTAAGTAAAAAATGATTTCTAAGTGTCTGGCTTAAAATATGTTTTATACCTAGTGATACACTAATTTCTGAACTATTAATCCACGTAATTTGCCAAGAATACACCCTGTAGTACTAATTTACCCACTTAAATAGAAACAAAACGATTGTTTTGGCATTGCTTCAATCTAATAAAAAAAGCTTCTTTTAAAACAAATGTAGTAATATTGAGACAGATCGCAACTGTTGTAATCCTATGTAAAAAAAACGACACAGAAAATGATACCCACTATCTCACTATCACTGCATAAAGAAAACACAACAATAAACCACACAAGTGCCGTAATAAAGCCATACAATATATTAAAGACATACACCATGATTTAGAAAAACTCCCATGCAATATAACCACTCCACTAGTATCATACAGTCAGTGACAAGTATTAAAAAAGCAGTCAGTTAAACCTTCTATGAGCAAGAACACATCTGTAGCATTATACAATCTATCATCATGTAACATCTATTGACATATACGTAAGCAAATGAAACTTAGCCTCATGAACGTACATATCTAAATTAATATATAATCACACATTCCTATATGAACATTCACCTCTTACTACAGAAGGCGAGACTCACTATTATGTTGTAAAATAACATACCCAACCAATAAAAATATATTCTTTACTTTTAAATTAAACTGTCCCAAAAGCAGTAGAACCACAACAATCCACTATAAAAATGAGTTTTACTCATATTACATATAAGATAAATATCGGAATTCATCATTCCCATCATTAGAAAAATCAAAACAAATGCAAACAGCAATATCATGAAAGATATCATCAGTGATATTATCAATGATGTCACTTGAGATGTCACCAATGATGTAATCAATGATGGGATTTAACATGGCCTGAGTGGTGCAAGATGTGAGGTCATAAACATTCCAAGATGGGGCGCAAGCTTACCACACTGCAACTGGCGAATTTCAGTGGTTGTTAGGTTTTGTTGTACATTCATGTAAATAGTGTCCTGCAAGATCTGCAAAAATAAAGCAGCACTCTCCCAAGGCTAGTTCGATATGCTCTTTATTTAAAATTCACAGTGAGAGCCGAAATGCATTGGGATAGGTTTTGCTAATATATGTTTACCTTTCCAAATCAAAGTAAATGGCCTCTTTGTTAATATCCTAAGGTTGTGGGTATGATGAAGTTGCTTTCCAACAGGTTTTCCATGTCGGAAAGCCCGACATGGAAAGCCTGTCAGAAACCGACATCGTAATCCCGACGGTGGAAACGCCATCCATTGGGATTACGGTCAGGCCTCCGACTGGCCGATGGGCTCCTTGAGCCTGTTGGAGTCCAGCCGGAATGACCGGCCGGTTTCACTTTCACACGCCTGCATTGTAATGCGGCGGTCAGTAGTGAAACCCACGGTGTGACTCGGAAAGCCTCCGACCTGTGGTAATGAGGCCCATAATGTGTGCCCCCCTGTGCACGACCTGCAGAAGGATGTCTCCGGGTGCATCTTTTCACTGCAGCTATCATAGGATAAATTATATAAATCAGTGAGTGCTGAGAGAATGATGTCCTCACCTTTCAGAAGGATGTCTAAGGGTGCAGGGTCAAGTGGGGAGCCTGATTTAACTGTTTTTGCTATGGTTAAAATGTCCTCCTTTCTAACCTGTGGGAAAGCGGAAAGTTCAACATTTTGCTGTCAGCTACGGTCTACTCTTTGATCTTATTTTTGTGGTCTGACACCCCTACAAGTGCGTTGTAAATTAGCCTTATTTTCCCAGGGAAATGATTGGCTAATAGCTCACAGCAGGCCTCTGAGGGAGGGGGGCCTACTCCTTATGTGATCAGTTAATTAACAATATTATTAAGTTCCTTCGAGGATTTAGAGGGGTTATCAATCCTTTCAGTGAAATCACCCATCCGGGCTTTCCTGATGGAATGTTTATACTTTTTGAAGGTTTTTTTGTAGATAAGCTTACAGGTGTCATCATAGCTTACCCTCAACCTCCTTTCACTTCTTTTACATTCTTTCTTTAATTCCATAAATCCTGTACAAAACTACTGGGCTTTTTCCCACGGCTGTTTTTTTTTTTAGATTTTAGTCAAATTAACTCATTCAAGGCAGCATTTACCTATTCCTTGAATGCTGAACATGACGAGGTGACATCTCCAGATAGTTCAGGTACTGAGTTGTGTAAGGTCATTTCCCAGTTTATTTTGTCCAGTTTAGACCACTGCTGGGTAGTCCTTGATTGCGAAGCTATGGGGGCTTTATTTACTGCCATTGGAAGGGAGAAAGGGATAACAAAATGATCGGACCAACAGATAGGAATCGGGTCTTTCCTTGTCATATTTGGAACATTAGTAAAAATTGGATCAAGCGGATGCCCTTTGCTGTGTGTGGGTGTTAGTGAGAAGACCATTTGAGAGAGCTGTATTGCTGAGAGGTATTGTATAACGTTGACTGCTTGTGTGCATATTTTATCTTCAGGGTGCATGTTTAAATTGCCTAACAACATAAAGTTCGCTGTCTGATAACTATGTGAGGCTAAAACATTGGGCAAGGTCTGCAGGAACTTGGTAGCTCACTTACACCTAGATAGGCTGTGTCCTGTCCCCACATAAAGGACTGCTTAAACCCTGTAGTGAATCTGGGGCCAGGGCAGGAAGGGAAGACCTCTGTGCACTTCAAAACTCTTCTTTGAAGTCTCCCACCACTGGGTATGAGAACTGGACTTCTGACCCTACTTCTTCAGTACACTTGTGGACCTGTTAATACTCCGCCAGGATGAAGGACTGCTGTGCTGCTGAAGGACTGCCACTCTGCTGAACCTCTGCTTTGGAAGAACTGCTTTCTTGCTGTGCTGACCTGCTGCCCTCCTTGCTTGGGTAAGTAGGACTGGAACCACACCACTTAAACCCAGAACCAGAGTGACTCCAAGGGCTTGCAGTCTTGCCTCCTCTTGTAAAGTCTCAGGGACATCAAAGACCTCCTGCAACACCTGGACCTCCTGCAGCACCTGGACTCTGCCATCTGTGAGTCTGCCCTGCCACGTGGTGCCAAACCAGTTATGGATACTTGGATGTGTGGTCTGAAGTGCTGCTCCAGCAGAATTCACACATTGCCGTCAACGCAACAGCTTGGAACCAGTGCATCTCTTTAACTGCAGAGGTGTCACTGCCATTGCGAGGATCAACTCTGATGAATCGCCGACTGCGTGGCGCAGCAACACCCTTTTCCGACGAATCTGCAACTTTACACGGCTCAGAGCGGACACATCACCTTCATCCTGTGGATTGACTATGACGCATCACCTCTTTACTTCTCGCATCTTGGCTCTTTCGACGACGCAACTAAGGTACTTTTCACTGCAGCGGGCCAAGCCTGGTCCCTGAATTTGACCCGCGCTCTATCGCGGTCAGCCTGAACTTTTGGATTTGTCCCAGTCAAGTGTGGCCAAATAGCCCCGGTCGGCATTTTATAGTTTTAAGCACTACATTTCGTGTTAATTCTTTAAATATTGATAACTCAAGTTCTACTTATTTGATTTTTGTTGTTTTGGACTTGTTTTGTTCATTAAATTAAGCTCTATTTTATTCAGGTGTGGTATCTTTTTGTGTGGTCTTTTCACTGTTTTACTGCTTGAAGTGTTGCACAAGTTCTTTGCTCATTGCCTCTTAAGTTAAGCCTGACTGCTCTATGCCAACCTACCAGGGGGTGAGCACAGGTTAATTTAGGGTGTGTTTGCGACTTACCCTGACTAGGACTGCGATTGTGGTTATTGCTTGGACATGGTACATACCTTTGCCAATCAGAAACCCAATTTCTAACACGTCATATGCAGATTACATTGATGTGTCCATAACTAATCTCTTGCACAATTCCTACAACACATTGAAAACTATGCAAAGGTGATGTGTATTGACTCAATGGTGACAAAAAGTGGGGTTCACCTCCTCACCGCACATTGCATAAAGTATGACTTCAGCGAGACAATAGGGATCATCTGGCAAAAGAATAAACTTAAATACCTAAGTGTATGTGTAGTCTATGTTCTGATTCACTAATGGAAACAGTTATGGACAGCACAAACAGCACAGTTAATTTACTCCTCAATATGACTAAAGTATGTAAACAAAGTATGTTATTCTGCATGATACTGTATTCAATTTTGGTGAACCATGTTCCATGTTCTCAGTCCTTTCTTAGAACCTCGACAGGACTCTCTTCAAGTACTTGCTGGATATTTAGCAGGCGGGGATAGATCTCTCACAGCTAAATGGGGCAAGTGTAAAGGGGAATATAATTTTTCACAGTTTTTCATATATCAGAAGGCATTGTATCTCAGTGAGAAGATTGTGACTCCTGCACTTGAATTTCAAACATGGGCATAGGAAGCGTGGGGGACGCGGGGATATATCCCCCCAGATTTTGGAGTGTGGGGGATCTGGGGGACAAGGGTAGGAGGGACGAGGGGACGAAAGAATTTCCCCTCTCTCTTCTATCTCTGGCAGGGCCATTGCTACGTCAAAGCGCGAGTGATTTGACGTGCTAATGGCCCTGCACTTGACTTGTGACCTTCCCTTTTGTTGTGCAAAAGTTCAGGGAATTTTTCACACCTGGCCCTGGCCGCCACGGCTGCATGCAGTTAACTTACAGGACAAAGATAGAGAGGTAGTTTGTTGATTGCTGACTGCATCCTGCCCCTCCTCAGCTGCGACCCTACCTCATTTGACTGTTTCTCACAGTGCAATTCAGCCACTCGAAGCCTAATGTTTTGTTAAAATGTTTATTTTGAGCAGTTGAACCTCGCCCTGGAACATGAGAACAATTAGCATCAGACAGTCTAAGCACACATCTTACATTATGCTGTGTCAGATGTGTTTGTTTGTCCTAATATTTACGCAAATAACAATTTAAATACCACTACTTTGTCTTATTTCTTTTATAGCGCTACTCAACCCAATCCAGGGTGAAGGAGCGCTTTAAATCACACATACATTTACAATAAACCACATGTGTGTAAATCACTTTACAGGATGTGTTACAAAAGTTAGTGAGGGTTACAAGGTGTAGGAGTCACATGTCCTTTCCTTCATAGTTCACTGTGCTATATTAAAAGGATTACAATTTATGAACTGCAAGTAATTAAAGGATTTCTGTGTTAAAAGCAATAACCCACTTACC
The DNA here is from genome assembly GCA_963921515.1 of Calotriton arnoldi. Lineage (NCBI taxonomy): Eukaryota > Metazoa > Chordata > Amphibia > Caudata > Salamandridae > Calotriton > Calotriton arnoldi. The sequence continues at coordinate 254,991 of CAWUFW010016858.1, forward strand.
CATCTACATAAAACAAAAATCCGTCATCTGTTTGTCACATGATGTGCTTTGCACGAGACATATTAACCCTCTATGCTACATTGAATCAAAGCTGGGACTAGACAAAACACCTGTCTCTCCAGCAAGAGCATCAACCTCCAGAGTTATCTTACTATTATTATTATTAATTCCTGCGATTTACTGGGTACATAAAGATCTATGCAGCAGGTGCCTTAACCCCATAAGATATTTTAAAATGCAGACTTTGCAACAAATTAAGCAGAACAGATATACAGCCACGTTTCTCCTTGTTGCCAATTTCTTTCAGGCAGAGTTTTAATAAATAAATGTATAAGTGGAGGCCTAGATCTTGCACCGTGATTGCATCACTTTTTTGGCACAACTCTGACGCAAACTCTAATTTGTTAAATATTGTAATGTGCTAGAATGTACTCATGATAGCCCTGCTTAACATATGCGAGGTCTTAGAAACTGATGTAATTTTTTGTGATTTCACTCCCTCTGATGTCATGTGCAATGTCATGCGCTGTAATGTTACTTACATACTGCCTAACTTGGTTAGTGCCCCACTTCTTTTTTTTAGGACTTGTGCCCTGGTAGGAGAAGTATATTGGAGAACTGGTGTTGGTGGTTGTAGGAGGCTGGGTTAGTATATGGTGCACACTCTCAGGAGTGATGCACCTTGCACTAATCCAGGCAACCCTTATGGTGATTTTAGTGGTCTTTGATAACCATAGAAAGCTCTCAAAGTGGTAGCTGTGGCGAGAAGCCTTCAGGCTTATTTTGAAGGAGTGTAAAACAGTTTGTTTTACCACATTTAATCAACAGTGTAGATTAGATGAAAAAGAACCACACAAAATAAGGCTATTTATCATGCAACACAATCACTAACACATTGGTATATCTCCTACCCGGAGATACCAACAATACGCACAAGAATACTTCAAAATAATTAAGTAGCACAAATATACACTGGTGTCCAGGGGAAGACCAAACCATATACTTAGAAAGTGGAATGCAAACTTCAAGGAGAATGGGACTTGGACCAGAAGACTCATAGGTGATGGGGACACAAGAAACTACCCAAGGTAAGTCCCTAGGAACCCCACGGAGGCTGTGTGCAGAGTGAAAACACAGCCTTGTGCCCAATGGAAGTCAAGGGAGAAGTTGCGGTTGCAGTTTTACAGAAGAAGGACCTTTCCCAGAGGACCCTGAAGAAACCCTTTGGAAGACGGGAGGTTGGAGAGTCACCCCATCCGTGGATGCCCCAGGATCCAGGTTACCTGCACCAGGGAAGCCGGGTGCATAGGGGCGAAGTGACGTCGGAACCTGCCGTAGACGACAATGGAAGACTTCGAAGAAGATACCTCCGAAGAAGCATGTGAAGGATTCTGGTGGAATCCAAGAGTGGATTTCTCGTGGGCCTTAGAAGATTGGTGAGAGGTCAGATCTGAGTCCACCATGTACTGGTGCAGTTGCTGATTTTGACAGTTGTTAAGGATGTGCTTCCTCACAAGTAAATTGTACAGTCCTTCATAATCATGCATATTATTTCCATGAAGCCAGCCTTCCAGAGCCTTAATAGCACTATCTACAACATCTACCCAGTCTTGGGTGTGTGCCTTCTGTGTGTCCCTAAACTTAACCCTGTATTGCGCAGTGGTTAACCCAAACCCATCTGTGAGGGCACTCTTCAAGACTTTGTAATTGTCTGCACCTTCTTCCTTCACAGTCAAGAGTTTGTCTCTTCCTTTGTTAGCAAAGGAGAGCCTCAGGATAGCTACCCACTGGCCCTGAGAAACCTTCTGAACTATACAGGCCCTCTCTGAAGCAGTAATCCACTTATGCATGTCATCACCCTGCTGGTAAGGAGGGACTATCCTGCTCAAGTTCCTAGTGTCAAAGGAGTGTTCCATAACTCTAGGTTCACTAGTGCTGCCACCATGGGATTCTAATCCCAAATTCTTCCTAGCCCTCTGTACTTCTAGGGTCTCCTTATCTAGGGCCAACTGTTCCTTCTTGATTCTGAGCATGGAACTCTCAACTTTGAGCAGGTGGTATTTCCTTTCTAAAAAATCCACTCTCTTGCTAGAGATGGAGGTCCCTATTGAAGTGGCAGAGGAGGTTGAATTAACCGTGGAGGACATGGACTTTGTACCCTCCCAGGAGGAATAAAGGGGGTCCTAACTCAAGGGCATCCCTCTGTCACTAGAGCTATTCCCTGGGGGACAAGAGTTCTCCAGTAAGGGGTCTTCAGACTCCTCCTGGACATGCTCAGAAGCAGAGTCATTGGTGTTGGACACCCCTGGCTCATATTCTGAAGCATCACCCCCATATCCAAGTTATCCTGCCCATCTGACTTTTTTTTGGCAGCAATAACTATTCCCCAAAGATTACTTCACTGTTGATATGCAACTCTCCAAATGTCACTTGTAAATAAATCATCATAGTCTTGAGCAAGGCCTCCACGCCTTCAATTATTGTTTCAATTAAATGCTCAATATTTTGGCTCGAATAATCCTAGCACGAGGCATATTTGCTTGTTTTGAGCATTTTTATAGTTTTTGTGAGCCTCCCATATAACAAAGTTTTTGTGCTTTAGTGCATTCCATGCACTACTCATTTGTGACTTTCCACCCACTCTACTCATTTGTAAGCTTCACACACAAACACTATGTTTCTGGTGTTCATCACCAACACCTCATATCTGATCTTTGCCACACACCTCGTTCTGCATATCTCACTATACCCACCTTCTGTGAGCATCTCATAAGTGTCTCGCACAGCAGGCCTTTTTACATTGGTAAGTTCTCTCTTCCACAAAAACACTGTACATCCCATTTTTGTGAGCATCCCACACAAGGCTAATTCTTATTGCAAATTTATCTCTTAGGGCTTCTTATATTTTGTGCAAGATAATGCGGTTTGAGTGCACTCTACACTCGCATCATCCATCTGCAAGATCGCTTCTCATAGATTAGACAACAAACGTTTCTGTATTGTGTTGTATACTTTTGTGAAGCATTAAGGGTTTCTTCACCCTCCAGTCACAGGAATGCAAGTGATAAACTTCCAGTGTTTGAGAAACTATTCTCGCTCTCCTTCTTGTGCCCTACTAAACTAGGGGTTTCCAAAAGGGATCCAACTGACTTTAATACTCAGACACACAGAATCCTATACCATACTATTAGACCTGCCAGCCTTAGGGTGGTCTTCCCCCAAACCTTTTGCATGTTTACCTCCTCTTTTTACTTATTCTTTTTGTTGGCCTTAGGACTCAGAGCACTTTACCACAGCTGACCAGTGCTAAAGTGCATGTGTTTCTCCCCCAAACATGGTAACATTGGTGTATACACAACTAGCATATTTAATTTACTTAAAATTGTCTCAGGCCTGCCACTGCAGAGCCTGTGTGTGCAGTTTTACTGCCATGTAAACTTGGTATTAAAAACCCCTTGCCAAGCCTTAAACTTCTCTTTTATTACACATACTTCACCCCTAATGTAGGCCCTAGGTAGCCCATAGGGCAGGGTGCTATGTTACTAAAAGGTAGGACATGTACTTTTAGGTTTTGCATGTCCTTGTAGTGAAAAACACCTACATTCGTTTTTCACTTCTGTGAGGCCTACTCCTCTCATAGATTTACATTGGGAATTCCTCAATACACTCTTTTGAGCTGTAATTCCTAATTAAAAAGGAGTAGCTGTGCCATGTTTTGCATATTTGGAATGGCAATGATAAATGCTCTTTACTGGTAAGGTTGGATTTCATATTACTATTTTAGATATGCCACTTTTACAAAGTGGACATTTCTCTGCTCTTACAGCTCTGTGTGCTTGTAGCCTGTCTCCAGCACTCCAATATTAGTCAATTGTATTTTGAGGTTTAGGAATGTCGCAAAGAGCATTCAGTTTATTCTTCCTTTTTCATCCCACCTTTGTTTGCTTGGTGCATAAAGATGTAAGATTCAAAAACATGTTTTTTCACATTTGGTCTAATTACTTTGTGAATGTAAATAACAATTAAAGCATACTTGCAAACTGTGACTACATGCCTGCCTTTATCAATGTTTCACTACAAAACTAAGCGATTGTATTCGTTTAACGGAGTGTACGGTTCTCAGACAATAGTCGATTTATATGGGGTCACTGGAAAGTCCAAACGGTTGTCCTTGTCCCCCCCGTAATTTAGTGTCTCCTACGACCCTGACTTCAAATCTCCTACATTGGTTAAGTTGAGGGATACCACTGTCAAGGTTCCAATTTTGGTCCAGTTTATGGAAAGGTATCATGGCAAAATAAGCACTCATTTAGGGTGCTAGTGTAGTTTCATAGTTTCAAAGCCTACTCAACCCCTGATTAAGGTAAATAAGAGCCTTAGGAAATGATTTGCAGAGAGTTCTCTATGGTCTAACAATTATCATTGTTGGGAATAGTCTAGTGCTTGGAATGGATTGGCGCACAAAGGTAATAAATTGGAATAAAAATGTTATGAAACAGTAAACCTTGATGATATTTTTAGAGTTTTGGACTACGTTTGGATCACTGGATAAGGGTTTTTGTGTTAATTACAAATAGTAGGCCCTATCAAAACTGTAAAGCCCCCTCAATGCCCCCACAGGGTCTCATAAAAAGTGACATGTGAATTTACTTTTGGAGTAGTGTAGTGATTGCCTTAAAGACATAACAATATTTCAGAAGCAATCAAGCAGACCTGCTCAACCGTGAAGTTGAAAATGACGGCAGTGTAGACTTTTAAAGAGTTGTGAATTATAACTGAGTGGGATGAAACGTTCCTTGTATTATGCAAGATATTTATATCAGCCATTCTTTCTTAGTACTATATTTCATCCTGTCCAGATGCCCCTTGTAAATTTGCTTTGATTATCAGCAATGGATTCTAGTTTATGTTGTTCTGGCAAAAGATTAATTAAAGGACATGGTCTTACTACCCAGGACCGATGTCATTCATTTAAGAAAGAAATATATAGGGTCTTAGACCAAAAAAACACTGTAGGATGTAATAAATTTGAGCTATGTATTAGTTGGTCTATTATAAATTGACGCTGTTATCTGGAGACAGTTATTCTATTGTTGTTGCCTTAACAATGGCAGGTTATCTGTCAATGTGGTTACTTTGTTCACCCAATTTAAAGTATTATTTTTATTTTACTTTTGTTATAAGCTTGTAGGATAAACTGATAGATTGCAGTATTTTTTCAATGTGTTATTACTCACTGTTTGTTTTGTAAAATTGATAAAAGACCTTTTAATAAGTAATTGGTTTGAATAAGAAATCAATTTGCAGTCAGTGTCCTTTTTGACTTTGGTGCAGCAATGCCTCTAAAGGTTTAAGAGATGCATACTACATGATTCAAAATGATGGAATCACATTAAGTGAGTTGTTCCGTCAGAGTTTGCAAATAAAAGTTAGCCTCATTCCAAATCTCTTTCATATTTATCATGCTACAGCTCCTCTTTTGTTCACAAATTCATTAACATTCCCAACGCCTATATCTCTCAGATTGCCATGACCTATTGGCTTTGCCAATGCTTGTTATATATAAGATGTAATACCGAACCTCGCCATGAGTCTGGTATGATTTCTAAGGCCAGGCAAAGGTTGAATAGCTTATGGAGGGATTCTGACCAATACTTCAGATCTTGTTTATAGATAGTGGCTGGCAAATCATTCGGACCAGGTGCTCTGTCTCCCCTACCTTTTCTGATTCAATCTTTTATTTCATTACAATGGTATGCCAAGGGACATTGAGAGGTAGCTTCAAATTTTCCTGGTAAATCAGAGCCCTTACTCTTGTATAGCTGCCTAATATGGGTCATCCATGTTAGTTGGTCAAAAATATTGCCTGCTATCTGTCTCTGGCCTCTTTCCAGGTGGTTCATGAGATGCCAAAAAGGCTTCTAGTGTTGGTTCTGGTTATTACAAGCTTGAAAACATTCCAGCAAATTCCAATTTCCTTCACTCTGTCTGGTCTCCCACAGGGCTTATTTTTAACACTTTTTTTTAGCTCATTTACCTTTGTAATGTGCTTGTGGCTTGGTAGATTTGGCAGCTCTGTACATATTGTAGCATCCTCCCCAACCTGGGTACCCACTAATGACCAAGCCACACACAGAGCTTAGAACTGCACGTCTTTAGTCTTCTGCGTGTAACAGCTTTCATTGCATTCTGCTCTAAGACCTTACGTTACAGCTGCATGGAGTCCATCCGGAGCCAAAAGGGTTCTGTCATTGCTAACTCACAAGACACTACATCTCCCCCTCTGTCAAATGAAAAATGACAATAATTTATATATATATATATATATATTATCTACTGGCGGTCGCCAGTAGATAGTTATAGTTACAACCTATTATCCATAGGAAATCCGCGACATTCTATTTGAAATAACTCTCTTGCCGGTTGACGTATCTTCGCAAAATTTTCAAACTTTGTGGCCCGCTCCGGTCCGCTTCTACCCTGAAAGTCTCGGGGGATTCGTCAAGCGGGGCCGAGAAAAAGGGGGTCCCAAAACGCGTTTTCCCCATGCAATTTTCCATAGGAAACTTTAGACACGGCTACAGCCCGAACTGCTGAACGGAATTACACCAAATTTGGCAAAGAGGTAGTTCTTGGTTCAGAAAGAACCCTTTTGTTAAATGGTGTAAATCCGTTCAGTAGTTGCTGAGAAAATCAAAAGTAAAAAGATAGTGATATCTATGGCCGAGTAGGGTCCGCGTACCCTCCCGATCACGAGCTGCATGTTAATTGGCTGTCAGCTGGCTGTCAACATTCCGATTCAGGAAATGTTGGCAGCCATTTTGTCCTCGGTAGAACCGAGGGACAGAAACAAGTGCGCAAAGCGCACAAAGGGGGCAGGGTAGAAACACCCTGACCCCTAGGTTTGCTCAGGGGTCCCACAAGGACCCCTGGGCAAAAAAATAATTTTTTTAAAAAAATCGGCAGGATGCGCTCAGGGTGCGCGAATCCTGCCGAGAAAATCGAAGCGCGGTCTCCGCGCTCGATGTATTTTGCCCCGGGTGGCCCAAGTCCCGGGGGCATGGTGGGGGGGATAATTTAATGTGTGAAGGGCCTCAAGGGCCCCCAAGCCCGGGGACCGCCACCCCCAGGGCTTTTTTAAAATGGTGCGGGAGGGCTCTGAGCCCTCCGCAGCCCCGGAGACCACCACCTCCCGGGGCTTTTTTTATTAATTAAAAAACCTGTGTGGGGGGCTCCAGCCCCCACACGCCCGAGGACCGCCACCTCCCCGGGGCACTAAACATTTAAATATGGGGGTCCGTTACGGACCCCAGAGCCCCGGGGACCACCACCTCCCGGGGCTGTGAACTGAATGGGAGGGGGCCGCGCGGCCCCTCCTGGAGCCCTTGATGGCCCTGGGGACCACCACCCCCCAGGGCCGGCTCCTCGCAGAGTCCCGGGTGCCTACCCCGGGACACTGCTGCTTGCAATGACAGGACGGGAGCCTCGCGGCTCCCGTCCTGTCATTGCAAACTGCTTTGGATATTGGAAGAGAGCAGGGAAACCTGCTCTCTCTTCCAATATCCAAAGCCGATTGCTTTCCACATGGGGAGCAGCATGTTAGCTGCTCCCCATGTGTAAAGCAATGCCGGCTCCCGTAGGACACGGGGAGCCGGCGGGACTGTGGGGGATTGGGGACCCCCACAGTCCCCAACGAGAGGCCAGCCCCGGGGATGGGGTCCCCGGGGCAAGTAGTGGCCCGGGAGGGGGCCACGCGGCCCCCTCCCCAAAAATAAAAAATAAAAAGTAAAAAAAAACGGAAAGGCCGGCCCCGGGGATGGGGTCCCCGGGGCCTTAAATGGCCTGAGGAGGGGGCCACGCAGCCCCCTCCCTACGGAAAAAAAAATCGAGGCCATGCCCCGGGGATGGGGTCCACGGGGCCAATACAGGCCCATGGAAGGGGGCCACGCGGCCCCCTTCCCGTTTTTTTAAATTTGTAATTAAAAAAAGGGGTAAGGCCCTGGGGGATGGGGTCCCCAGGGCATAAAAACTGGAAAAAGGAAGGGGGCCACAGAGCCCCCTTCAGAGGACAAATTATTATTTTTTTTTTTAAACGATCGGGCCCGCAGGCCCCGCCCCTTCCTTCACCACTCTGCAAACACGCCCCTGGCGCGTTTGCAGAGAGGGAACGATCCCCTTGAATACTGGGGGTCCCTGGGGGCCAACTAGCCCACCAGGAACCTCCAGTATGCGCCAGGGGGCTGCCTTGCAGAGAGGTGTACAGAGGCCACGCCCCTTTTTACACCTCTCTGCAATGTAGCTCTGTGGCGATTTTTGGAGGTATATGGTGGGCTAGTTGGACTCCGGGGACCCTCAGGATTCAAGGGGACTTAATTCCCCAACTTAAAACGCGCCACGGGCGCGTTTGCACAGTGGTGAAGGGAGGGGGCGGGGCTTCAGGTGACATGTGTGCAAACAGGCCCCGTGGCGCGTTTTAAGATGGGGAATGAAATCCCCTTCAATCCTGAGGGTCCCTGGGGGCCAACTAGCCCAACAGGTACATCCAGAAAGCGCCACAGAGCTGCGTTGCAGAGAGGTGTAAAAGGGGTGTGGCCTCTCTACAAGTCTCTGCAACGCAGCCCCCTGGCGCATATTGGAGGTTCCTGGTGGGCTAGTTGGCCCCTAGGGACCCTCAGGATTCAAGGGGACTTAATCCCCCAACTTAAAACGCGCCACGGGGCGTGTTTGCACAGATGTCACCTCAGGCCCCGCCCCCTCCCTTCACCATTGTGCAAATATTCTTCTAAAATCATCCGAAAAATGAATTCCTATTTACTCACCTGTTATAAGGAGAGACCTCAGTGCTGCATCTTTCAGCCCAGTACTGGTCCTGAAAAGTAATTTTAACCGTACTTACCAGTAACTTGAATTTCCTTCCATAGGCTAACATTGACTGGTTTCACTTGGAAATTCTTCTAAGTGTGGAGTTTTGGAACTTTATAATATTCCTCTAAAATCAACCAAAGTACGAATTCCAATTTACTCACCTGTTATCAGGAGAGAACCCAGTGCTGCATCTTTTAGCCCAGCACTGACCCTGAAAAGTAATTTTAACCGTACTTACCAGTAACTTATATTTTCTTCCATAGGAATCCATTGTCTGGTTTTCAGCAGAAAAGTTTCAAAGTGTCGATTTTCACAAACTACAAATATTCCTAAAAAATCGCCTGTATGACTTAAACGCATTCTTTCAACTGTTTACAGGAGATGCACCAGTGCTGGATCCAGGATCCAACACTGAGTAAGAAAAAGTAACGATAACAGTTTTTAACTTCTAAGTGAATTTCCTTCCATAGGATAACATTGGTGATTCTATGAGAAAAGTTTCTAAGTGTGAACTTTTAAAGTACAATAATATTCCTTAAAAATCACGACTGTAACCAAAACGCTTTTACTCAACTGTTTACAGGAGATGTCCCAGGACTGAATCTAGGATCCAGTCCTGTGGTTAGAAAAGTAATTCATAAAGTAACTAATTGCATTTAACTAGAAATTCACATTGAGCTGAATGTTGCATTGTGTTTGAAAATGTGTTGCGCATTGCAACAACTGTAACTACTGTACTTAAAAGTCTATTGCCTATGTGCAAAGTATTTAAACTAAAGTAATTCATTCTGAGAAAGTATTTTTGTAATGTAATGTATAATGTAATTACAATGTAATTTAAAAATAAAATATTTAAAAAAAATTGTTTCTAAAAAATTTGGAAATCAGTATGAAAAAAATTTATATAACAATTAATACATTTAAAAATTGTCATTTACAAAACCTTTGAAATTCACTGAAAAAACCGTAGGTTTCAGACATGTTATAGTTACAAATTAGCATTTAAAAAACCTTTGAAATTCACTGAAAAAACCATAGGTTTCAGGGACGTTATAGTTCGAAATTAGCATTTAAAAACCTTTGAAATTCACTGAAAAAACCATAGGTTTTAGGGACAGTTATAGTTAGTTGGACATTGCACTCAGTACAAAACCCGTGAAATTCCCCCGTTATAGTTAGTCCAGCTAACTATAACTCGCGCCCGCAATGCACTGCTGATGACGTCACATATTACATCACTCATGACATGGTCAGTGACATCACTGATGACATCACTGATGACATCTCAAATGACATCACTGATGACATCATCCACGTGATAATCTGATGCACCTCCTCACACCCCAATATAACCTTTGATACACCCACTCTAAATTACAGACTGCCATTCGCAAAACCATAGACACTCCAACACCAATAACTACATACCCACTCACTGATTCTTAGGTCTACGCACACATCCACTCACTCACCCGTACAGTCACTCATACTTACGGTCACTCAGTACAGGACTATCATATGCACTCATACTCCTATATAGACACTCAAACACCGCCACTCATCCATAGAGGTACTCACACACCTAGTCAGTCATGCAAATAATTAAACACACTACCATTTACTCACCTATACAGTTATACACACACCAGCTCACTTACTCATACAAATAGTAGCACATTCTTACGCTCTTATACAATCACTGATACAAGCACACACTCATCCATACAGCCACTATCACAATCACTCACTCTCGCTTATAGCTATTTATATACTCCAACACACATATATACTGCCTTTCACATATGTAGTTACTCACACATGTACCACTGGGACATACATTCACTCACTAACACACTCTTACACACACTTACCCACCCATACAGTCTATCACAGATGCACTCTTGAAACCATCCACCCAGTGAATCACCCACTCACACATCTAGGCACAGAGTTGCACACACCCTCCCACACAAACACTCAGGCACCCATACAGATACTCAGACAAGCATTCAATAACTCATATAGACACTCATGTAGCTATTCACAAACACATGCAGCCACTTACACAGCAACAGACAGACGGATACAGACATTCACCCAGTTTAGTCACTAACCCATGCATTCAGTAAGATACGTTAAATCACTCACTTATAGAGTCAGTCACGCACCTACTAAATCATCCATACAGACACTTACACACCCACTCATTCTTCAATACGTCTTTTCCTATATATATTAAAAATATTTAAACTTTACAGAAACACACAGTCACTGGATGATGTCATCAGTGATGTCATTTGAGATGTCATCAGTGATGTCATCAGTGATGTCACTGACCATGTCATGAGTGATGTAATATGTGACGTCATCAGCAGTGCATTGCGGGGGCGCGAGTTATAGTTAGCTGGACTAACTATAACGGGGAATTTCACGGGTTTTGTACGAGTGCAATGTCCAACTAACTATAACTGTCCCTACAACCTATGGTTTTTTCAGTGAATTTCAAAGGTTTTTTAAATGCTAATTTGTAACTATAACGTCCCTGAAACCTATGGTTTTTTCAGTGAATATATATATAAATGTATTTTTGAGTGTGTGTATCAAAGGTTATATGAGGGTGAGAGGAGGTCTGCCACTCTATCACAAGGATGATGTCATCAGTGATGTCATCAGTGATGTCATTTGAGATGTCATCAGTGATGTCATGAGTGATGTCACTGACCATGTCATGAGTGATGTAATATGTGACGTCATCAGCAGTGCATTGCGGGCGCGCGAGTTATAGTTAGCTGAACTAACTATAACAGGGGAATTTCTATGGTTTGGTATGAGTGAAATGTCCAACTAACTATAACGCCCCTGAAACCTATGGTTTTTTCAGTGAATTTCTAAGGTTTTTTAAATGCTAATTTCTAACTATAACGTGCCTGAAACCTATGGTTTTTTCAGTGAATTTCTAAGGTTTTTTAAATGCTAATTTCTAACTATAACGTGCCTGAAACCTATGGTTTTTTCAGTGAATATATATATATTTATTATACTATGTATACATGTGAAAATGTCTCGGTCCCCTGTTTGACTCGGTGGCACGGAAAAAATGGGTGGAACTGATGTCAGCACGCCGACGAGGTCCTCTTATGGCTCAGATAACGTCATACGGTGTCGTGAGCGGAGCCGTGCTCGTTGACGTGGGAGAGCTAGGAAAGAATTTCCGTGGAATGCTGGTGCAGGGGATATTCACCTAAGTGTTCAGGCTAGTCCTTTGGGAGCAACTGTTTATGTTGCCACTCCAGAAACCGAAACCAGTGATCCGAGGGCAGAGGCCTTGCAGATGGCACATGAGGTGGGGTGCCCAGTCGTGTGCACCGGCGGGGCAGCGAAGTGACAAGCACCACAACCCACAAAAAAGGTAACGAGGGCACTGAATAACACAGGATCTTCTCTTTATATCTGGCAGGAACAACGAAGTTAAAATGCCCAAGTACTAAAATGTAGAATTAGTGCTACAACGGTCTTCAAGAGGACCTGCGATGCCACTTCTGCATCCCGTACCCTGGAGGCGGCACATGGGTCACGCGGTACGGTCATACTGCGGTGGGACGCACACTCGTTGACCTCTCATGGCACTGCTCCACACTTCAGGGAGGACACTTTCCATTAGCTATGTTTTCTGATGACATGTCGCGCTGGCCCCGTCCAACAACAGAACTCCTTTAGATCCAAACAGACTCTTCCACTCTCTCACCGGAAGTGAAACCAGGCCACGCAGACACTTTCACAATACAACAGCCGGGAATGCACTTTTCGGAAAAAAACCACATTCCTTCCTCCTAATTAATCAAATAAACGTCTCACTGAAGAACAGGGGCCAGCTTCGATCGGTAAACAGCCGTTACAACGACTTTTTACTTTGCGATACCATTACAACGCATGCATTACCACACATGCGTTGTACATCACAAAGTCATTACTACGCATTTTTTAGAACGCATGGTCATTTACCATGCATGCCTTTACAACAAATTTTGTTGTAAAGGTATGTATGGTAAATGACCATGCGTTCTAAAAAACATGTAGACAATCCTTGTCGTTGTAAGGAAACAGAGGCGGTTCCGTTTCCTCACAACGACGTGCACCGCCCCTCAGAGATGACGTGAAGCAGGAACCACGAGGAGAGAGGAACCATGAGGAGTGAGAGGTAAGGGGGATTGGGCATGGGGTGGCGGTTTCTTTTCTAGGGTATAGGATAGTGCAGTGGTGTTTGGGTGGTGTAGGGGGTTGTGCTGGGGTAGTGTTATAGGGTTTAGGGTAGTGCAGTGGTGTTTGGGTAGTGTAGGGGGTCGTGCTGGGGGTAGTGTTTTAGGGTTTAGGGTAGTGCAGTAGTGTAGGGGGTCGTGCTGGGGGTAGTGTTTTAGGGTTTAGGGTAGTGCAGTGGTGTATGGGTAGTGTAGGGGGTCGTGCTGGGGTAGTGTTTTAGGGGTTAGGGTAGTGCAGTGGTGTTTGAGTAGTGTAGGGGTCATGCTGGTGGTAGTGTTTTAGGGTTTAGGGTAGTGCAGTGGTGTTTGTGTAGTGTAGGGGATCATGCTGGGGGTAGTGTTTTATGGTTTAGGGTAGTGCAGTGGTGTTTGGGTAGTATAGGGGTCGTGCTGGGGGTAGATTTAGGGTTTAGGGTAGTGCAGTGGTGTTTGGGTAGTGTAGGGAGTCGTGCTGGGCATAGTGTTTTAGGGTTTAGGGTAGTGCAGTGGTGTTTGTGTAGTGTAGGGGTTGTGCTGGGGGTAGTGTTTTAGGGTTTATGTTAGTGCAGTGGTGTTTGGGTAGTGTAGGGGGTAGTGCTGGGGTAGTGTTTTAGGGTTTATGGCAGTGCAGTGGTGTTTGTGTAGTGAAGGGGGTCATGCTGTGGGTAGTGTTTTAGGGTTTAGGGTAGTGCAGTCGTGTTTGTGTAGTGTAGGGGGTCGTGTTTTAGGGTATAGGGTAGTGCAGTGGTGTTTGGGTAGTGTAGGGGGTCATGCTGGGGTTAGTGTTTTAGGGTTTAGGGTAGTGCAGTGGTGTTTGGGTAGTGTAGGGGTCGTGCTGGGGGTAGTGTTTTAGGGTTTAGGGTAGTGCAGTGGTGTTTGTGTAGTGTGGGAGGTCATGCTGGGGGTATATTTAGGGTTTAGTGTAGTGCAGTGGTGTTTGGGTAGTGTAGGGAGTCGTGCTGGGGTAGTGTTTTAGGGTTTAGGGTAGTGCAGTGGTGTTTGGGTAGTGTAGGGAGTCGTGCTGGTGGTAGTGTTTTAGGGTAGTGCAGTTATGTTTGGGTAGTGTAGGGTGTCGTGCTGGGGGTAGTGTTTTAGGGTTTAGGGTAGTGCAGTGGTGTTTGGTTAGTAGAGGGGGTAGTGTTTTAGGGTAGTGCGCCCAACCAGCCACAATATCCGTGGACAAAGGGGATCCTGACTCTTTGGAACACTCCGTCAATTGAATAATTTGGGTCAAGGGCCCTACCACGTCCAAGACCTATCAATTCCTTTCTTGGGGTCCCTCATATACTTGGAGAAAAAGGTACATAGTTTCTCATCAATTTCAGGCGTGTGTGCCACCTTCCCCTTCAGTGAGGGCCTGGGGCATTCTCCCCTCATACTATTCCTGACCTCCCTTTCAAGGGGTTGATGGATTTTCCCCACCACATACTCTGCCACTTTGGCGTCAGGTGTCCACTCTGCCGACCTAGGATGGTAAATTTGGGTAGGCTCAAACATGTCCGAGTGGACCCCGTCCCCAACTGGGGACTGAGAGGAGTGGGACTCTGGACGCCAGGGACGCCCCGAGTCCTTATCCTCATCGGAGGAGAAATTGTCCTCCGATACACCCTCTCCCTCTAAGGGAAACCCGCCGTCGGGGTCTACAATAGTGGTGACAGTGTCGCAATTTTCTCCGGGCCCCTCCTCCTCCCGGCAGGGTGCATGTTTTAGCGTTCACACACTCTTGAGGAAAGTCTCCGTAAGTTTATCAAATCCTTCCAAGTGCCCCGCGTTATGCTTAACGGCCCTTTTATTCCCCATCTGGGAGCTACTTGGACCCGCCACCACCAGATCTGGGTCACTGAACACCCCAGGGATGCTTTTCGCCAGCTTATCAACCTGATCCCTAAGAGGAGCCAGCGCACTAGAAATAGCCAGAGAGAGGGCTTGGTCCACTGCTGGAGGGAGAAGTTGGGGGCCATTCCTCCTCCACTTCCTGGTAGGAGGAGTAAAAATGGTCTTCTGGAGAAGACATGATAGCAGAGGGTGTGAGCACAGAACAAGTGCCCTTAAAATCTTTAAGACAGCTATAAAACAGGTTGCAAGGGTAGTGTCTCCCAACCGTGACAAAGGCCATGCTGGCCGAAACGCGTCGGTTTGACAGACTGGCTCTGTTTGGAAAATAAAAACATCATAAAGAAGGATTTATGTGTGCGGCTAATAATTGCAACAAAATGATTTTGGCCACTGGTCTGGCCCGTAGTCTGCACCCGCTGTTGAGCGCCCTGGCCTCCGACCACATTGTTTGCTGATTGAGTACAGCTGGAGGCGCCCGATCGAGAGAATGCTGGAAAACACTGAAGCTCACCGGGTTGAGCGCTGACGGACGGAGCAAAGCAGCCCCACCCGGACAGAAGTCTCCCCGAGGTGAGTGAAGCTATTAAGCGAAGCGATTTCACTCTCGCACGAAGCGACTTGCATGGGAAAAATCAGACCGATAAATCGCCGAAGCAGGAGCACGGCGTGCGGTATTTCCACAAAGTAGAAATCCTTGAATACATTGCTAACAATTCAAATTGAGCCATAACACATTACAAAACAAAAGGATCGCATAACTTGCAGTGCGCACAAACTCAGATAAACAATGGAGGCGCGTAAAGTGAAGCGCGTTCCAAAAATGGCTACAATGTTTCAGCCTAGCACAGGAGAATGTGCGGAAGCCGCTTAACATCAGAAACACAGCGCAAACAAAATCCCTCGCTTAAACAACTTTTCTTACAGCTTGAAAGGCAATATAAAAAAGAAATAAGCAAAAGTTGGGAAATAATGGCCTTACAAAAATACCTGGAAATAGACAGAATCCCGAGAGGCTTAAGGATTTTCACTATGCCGACTCACCCAGACACAAGAACTGACATGCTGGAGGAATAGGGTGCCAACAACATAGATTGTTCAAAGAACATGATGAGAATCCTAATTAAATATGCAGACAAAGACCTAGAGGAAGTACATGTCCTTATCAAGGAACATGAAAATAAAATAGGAGTGTTAAACAAGGAAGAATCTGCCAAACACAGAAAAGACATGGAAACCCGCCCTGAGAAATATGAGGATGAGGTACAAGAGCAAAAGCATAGAAAATTCATAAGAGATGAAACTGATTACAAACAGGGAAGGATCTTAACATTCGCTAGATGCTTTGATTCAGCTTAAGGTGAATTATGAAAAGAATCCACCTAAACTGACAGGAGATACGACCAGCGAATCAGACATTAGTGAAAATGAAGCTGTTGGAAACACAAGTGCTCCAAAAAAGATCACTTTTTTAGAAGAGATGCGCCTGGTAAATCTAGATCAGAACCTATTGAGGAGTCGAGGACAAGGAAGAGGCAGAGGACGTGGAAGAGGCAATTTAAAGTCTACCCCAGCACTCAAAAAACAAGAAGATCCAAGCGCAAAAAAACAATATCCACTGCGGAATCGAACGCACAGGAAGTGAATGACAAAAACTTAATTGTCAATCTATCAAACTACACACCTTCCAAAGTGGAATGTTCAGTGTTGAATAAAGGACTGTCATTTTGCCCTGAAAGACATTTCGATTATACCAATACAAAAATCGATATATACAAATATGTGCGTAAATTGAAATTAACTAAAATACATGCGGGAAATTCAAAAACCAAAGAAAGTAGGGAACCAACAGCAGAGGCAAACACTCAAGAACCGGGACTAACCATAGAACAAATTCCGGATCTTAAGAACCTCTTTGATTTAGCAAACAATTTAAATGAAGAAGAAACTTCAGAGAGCCAAGTATTTGAAGAGTTGGGAGTGGAAACAACAAAATATGTCAGCAGTGGGCTGAAAAATAAGTCAAAATACTGCCCGCAACAAGCACCTGGGAACAAAATCGATTTATTCTCAGAGGCAGTCATGAAAGAATTAGAGGGAGTAGAAAAAAATACGC
The DNA here is from genome assembly GCA_963921515.1 of Calotriton arnoldi. Lineage (NCBI taxonomy): Eukaryota > Metazoa > Chordata > Amphibia > Caudata > Salamandridae > Calotriton > Calotriton arnoldi. The sequence continues at coordinate 272,040 of CAWUFW010016858.1, forward strand.
AATATCAGGAAAAAAGAAAATCTAACCAAAAATGAGAACACAGCAATAAAAACTCTGATGGAGAATATCGATATAATAATAAAGCCGGCCGATAAAGGCGGAAACATAGTTATACAAAATACAACGGACTATGTTAAGGAGTCCCAGAGACAACTAGGAGACCAGACCAAATACAAGAAACTGACACATAACCCAATCAATAAAATGATCCTCGAATTACAAAAGAACTTCAATGAATGGCATGCCCAAAATTTGATTAATGAAAAAGAACGACAATACCTGTTTAAAGAGCACCCCGCAATACCGACGATTTACTTCCTGCCAAAAATTCATAAGACTCTAATCAATCCCCGGGGAGACCGATAGTGTCATCTTGCGATTCTCTGTATGAAAACATGTCAACATACGTAGATTACTTTTTATCACCTATGGTGAAAAATCTAAGCTCATACATAAAAGATACTGGGGATTTTTTACGAACCTTGGCAAATACCACGTGGAACCCCAATTACATCATGGCAACAATCGATGTCGTATCTTTATATACCTCAATAGAGCATAATATTGGGCTGCAGGCATGTGCATATTTTCTAAAACAACGGAAGATCACAGAATTACAACACTCAGCCATGCTCCTAACAATGATTGAAATATGCCTGACCAATAATGTCTTTTGGTTCAACCACGAGTTATACCAACAGCTCTGTGGGACCGCAATGGGCATTTCCTTCTCACCGAATTTTGCCAATCTCACCATGGGCTGGTGGGAGAAGGAAATTGCTTGGGGCCCTGAAAATCATTCTGCCTTGGAAAAAATCGTATTATGGATACGGTATATTGATGATTTATTTTTGATTTGTAATGGTAAAAAAGAGGAATTTATAGACTATTTCAATCAATTGAATCAAAACCATATAGGCTTATCCTTTTTCTGTTCAACAAGTCGAACAAAAATACATTTTCTTGATACAACAGCGTACATCGATCAGGGGCAAATACACACCACCTTGTATCAAAAGAAAACAGCCACAAACAGCATTTTGCACGCAACGAGCTTCCACCCAAAGCCACTTCTCAAAAGTATTCCATATGGAGAATTTGTGAGAATTAGGAGGAATTGCTCTCAAGATGAAAATGTGAAAAACCAAATAGCGGCAAGTGCAATGAGGCTGAAAAACAGGGGATACAGACAAAGATACTTGAATACAAGTATGAAAAAGGTAGAACAATCAACATATACCGATATCCTCTTGACAAAAGCGGAAAAAGAGAAAGAAAAAGAAAAAGAAAGAGAATATCATCCAGAAAATGTCGAAACTGAAAAAGCTCCCAGATTATTTTAACGTACAGTAAGGAAAGCCCTCAAATAACCAAAATCATTCAAAAATACTGGCACTTACTGGCGCAAGACCAAGACATTGGAAAAATCATTGACACAAGACCCCAAGTTACATATCGAAAAGCTGTTTCACTCAAAGACAAAATTGTTCAAAGTCATTTTCAAGTGAAACCGCAGGAAAATTGGCTGGTACTACAACAATTGGGATTCAAGAAATGCAACAACTGTAAGGCCTGCAAAATTGCCACAAACAAAAGTGAAATACGAGATCCAGAGGGCAAAATCATAAAAATAAATCATAAAATTACATGCACAACGCAGTTTATAGTATACATTATACAGTGCGTCTGCGGACTGAAATACATCGGTAGCACAACCTGCATGTTAAAAACGCATTCTGGAGCACATTAGAGCAGTGAAGAACAAAGACACCAACTATGCCACATCTAAACATCTAGCAATATGCCAAAACAATGACTGGAGAAAAATGGAATTCTTCACCCTGGACACAATTCCACCTAGCGGAAGAGCGGGGGACAGAAAAAGGAAACTAAGACAATTAGAGTCAAAATATATCAGGCTGCGCACAAAAACTCCCAAAGGCCTTAACAATGATGAGGAGATGTACATTCATCTGTAAAAAATAAAAGTGAACTAACATCAAAGACGCCAAAGAAATTGAATAAGAACTGAAACGTGCAACAGAAAATAGGAAACATTCAGTGCGAAAAAACAAACATAAACAATTGGATACTAATCCATCAACAACACATCAGGAGGGGACAAATGGCGAATAACAGAATCCAGTTGAAGTACTAAACATTGAACTTTGGCATTACCAAATGACTCAGGATACAATATCCTTAGTACACTAGACATACAAATGTCTGTAAATATATACATAGGTAAATACAAAGAATATGAGATGTGGGAAAGCTGAATTAATACATACTAATGTCTCTCATATATATATAAATGTGAACAATGTTATGGATGCCCCACTTGTTAAAATGAAAAATGTTATGAAAACACTGAATGTGTAACACACACTAAGTTAGCATAACTAAGCTTAACTATCAAACTATCAATGCAAGTTTATGTGATAACATAATGTAATCATGTATAAACAATGTGTTTTCTGTCTTTGGGTTACAAAGTTAGAAATATTACAACTCCCATAATGCAATGGGAGTATTTTAACAGGAAGTGCTATAAAACAGGTTGCAAGGGTAGTGTCTCCCAACGTGACAAAGGCCATGCTGGCCGAAACGTGTCGGTTTGACAGACTGGCTCTGTTTGGAAAATAAAAACATCATAAAGAAGGATTTCTGTGTGCGGCTAATAATTGTGACAAAATTGATTTTGGCCACTGGTCCGGCCCGTAGTCTGCACCCGCTGTCGAGCGCCCTGGCCTCCGACCACATTGTTTGCTGATATATATATATATATATATATATATATATATATATATATATATATATATATTATCTACTGGCGGTCGCCAGTAGATAGTTATAGTTACAACCTATTATCCATAGGAAATCCGCAACATTCTATTTGAAATAACTCTCTTGCCGGTTGACGTATCTTCGCAAAATTTTCAAACTTTGTGGGGCGCTCCGGTCCGCTCCTACCCTGAAAGTCTCGGGGGGATTCGTCAAGCGGGGGCCGAGAAAAAAGGGGGGTCCCAAAACACATTTTCCCCATGCAATTTTCCATAGGAAACTTTAGACACGGCTACAGCCCGAACTGCTGAACGGAATTACACCAAATTTGGCAAAGAGGTAGTTCTTGGTTCAGAAAGAACCCTTTTGTTAAATGGTGTAAATCCGTTCAGTAGTTGCTGAGAAAATCAAAAGTAAAAAGATAGATATATCTAGGGCCGCGGATCCTCCCGAGCACGAGCTTTATGTTAATTGGCTGTCAACACTCCAAATCAGGAAGTGTTGGCAGCCATTTTGTCCCTCGGTAGAACCGAGGGACAGAAACAAGTGCGCAAAGCGCACAAAGGGGGCAGGGTAGAAACACCCTGACCCCCTAGGTCTGCTCAGGGGGTCCCACAAGGACCCCCTGGGCAAAAAAAATTATTATTTTTTTTTTTTAAATCGGCAGGATGCGCTCAGGGAGCGCGAATCCTGCCGAAAAAAAAAAAAATCAAAGCGCGGTCTCCCACACTTCGATGTTAATTGGCCCCCGGGTGGGCCAAGTCCCGGGGGCATGCTGGGGGGGGGTAATTTTATGTGTGGGGGGCCTCTAAGGGCCCCCCAAGCCCCGGGGACCACCACCCCCGGGGCTTTATGTATAATGGTGCGGGAGGGCTCTGAGCCCTCCCGCAGCCCCGAGGACCACCACCTCCCGGGGCTTCTTTTTTTAAATTAAAAACCTGTGTGGGGGGCTCCAGCCCCCACACGCCCGGGGACCACCACCTCCCCGGGGCACTAAGAAAAATTAAAATGGGGGTCCGTTTTGGACCCCCAAGCCCCGAGGACCACCACCTCCCCGGGGCTTTCAAAATGTAGGGAGGGGGGCCGCGCGGCCCCCTCCTGGAGCCTGTGGTGGCCCTGGGGACCGCCACCCCCAGGGCCAGCTCCTGCAGTGTCCCGGGGTGCCTACCCCCGGGACACTGCTGTTTGCAATGACAGGACGGGAGCCTCGCGGCTCCCGTCCTGTCATTGCAAACTTGCTTTGGATATTGGAAGAGAGAGCAGGAAACCTGCTCTCTCTTCCAATATCCAAAGCCGATTGCTTTCCACATGGGGAGCTGCATCTTAGCAGCTCCCCATGTGTACAGCAATGCCGGCTCCCGTAGGACACGGGGAGCCGGCGGGACTGTGGGGGCTTGGGGACCCCCACAGTCCCCAACGAGAGGCCAGGCCCCGGGGATGGGGTCCCCGGGGCCATAAGTGGCCACGGAGGGGGCCACGCAGCCCCCCTCCCCAAAGTAAAAAATGGGAATTTTTTTTAAAAAAAGTGCAAGGCCGGCCCGGGGGATGGGGTCCCCGGGGCCTTAAATGGCCTGAGGAGGGGGCCACGCAGCCCCCTCCAAATAAAAAAAAAGAGGCCATGCCCCGGGGGATGGGGTCCCCGGTGCCAATACAGGCCCAGGGAAGGGGGCCACGCGGCCCCCTTCCCGTTTTTTTTTAATTTTAATTAAAAAAAGGGGTAAGGCCCTGGGGGATGGGGTCCCCAGGGCCTAAAAATAGGAAAAAAGGAAGGGGGGCCACAGAGCCCCCCTTCAGGGGAAAAAAAAAACGATCGGGCCCGTAGGACCCGCCCCTTCCTTCACCACTCTGCAAACGCGCCCCCTGGCGCGTTTGCAGAGGAGCACGAATTCCCCTTGAATACTGGGGGTCCCTGAGGGCCAACTAGCCCACCAGGAACCTCCAGTATGCGCCAGGGAGCTGCCTTGCAGAGAGGTGTACAGAGGCCACGCCCCTTTTACACCTCTCTGCAACGCAGCTCTATGGCGCTTTTGAGGTATATGGTGGGCTAGTTGCACCCCAGGGACCCTCAGGATTCAAGGGGAGTTAATCCCCCGACTTAAAACGCGCCACGGGGCGCGTTTGCACAGTGTTGAAGGGAGGGGGCGGGGCTTCAGGTGACATGTGTGCAAACAGGCCCCGTGGCGCGTTTTAAGATGGGGAATTAAATCCTCTTCAATCCTGAGGGTCCCTGGGGGCCAACTAGCCCAACAGGTACGTCCAGAAAGCGCCACAGAGCTGCGTTGCAGAGAGGTGTAAAAGGGTGTGGCCTCTGTACATGTCTCTGCAACGCAGCCCCTGGCGCATACTGGAGGTTCCTGGTGGGCTAGTTGGCCCGTAGGGACCCTCATGATTCAAGGGGACTTAATCCCCCAACTTAAAACGCGCCACGGGGCGCGTTTGCACAGATGTCACCTCAGGCCCCGCCCCCTCCCTTCACCATTGTGCAAATATTCCTCTAAAATCAGCCGAAATACGAATTCTGATTTACTCACCTGTTATCAGGAGAGACCTCAGTGCTGCATCTTTCAGCCCAGTACTAATCCTGAAAAGTAATTTTAACCGTACTTACCAGTAACTTGAATTTCCTTCCATAGGCTAACATTGACTGGTTTCACTTGGAAATTCTTCTAAGTGTGGAGTTTTGGAACTTTAAAATATTCCTCTAAAATCAGCCGAAATACGAATTCCGATTTACTCACCTGTTATCAGGAGAGACCTCAGTGCTGCATCTTTCAGCCCAGTACTGATCCTCAAAAGTAATTTTAACCGTAATTACCAGTAACTTGAATTTCCTTCCATAGGATATCATTGCCTGCTTTTTGCTGAAAAAGTTTCTGTGTTGATTTTTGAAACATACAAATATTCCTCTAAAATCAGCCGAAATCCGAATTCTGATTTACTCACCTGTTATCAGGAGAGACCTCAGTGCTGCATCTTTCAGCCCAGTACTGGTCCTGAAAAGTAATTTTAACCGTACTTACCGGTAACTTGAATTTCCTTCATAGGCTAACATTGACTGGTTTCACTTGGAAATTCTTCTAAGTGTGGAGTTTTGGAACTTTAAAATATTCCTCTAAAATCAGCCGAAATACGAATTCCGATTTACTCACCTGTTATCAGGAGAGACCTCAGTGCTGCATCTTTCAGCCCAGTACTGATCCTCAAAAGTAATTTTAACCGTACTTACCAGTAACTTGAATTTCCTTCCATAGGATATCATTGCCTGCTTTTTGCTGAAAAAGTTTCTAAGTGTTGATTTTTGAAACATACAAATATTCCTCTAAAATCAGCCGAAATCCGAATTCTGATTTACTCACCTGTTATCAGGAGAGACCTCAGTGCTGCATCTTTCAGCCCAGTACTGGTCCTGAAAAGTAATTTTAACCGTACTTACCAGTAACTTGAATTTCCTTCCATAGGCTAACATTGACTGGTTTCACTAAGTGTGGAGTTTTGGAACTTTAAAATATTCCTCTAAAATCAGCCGAAATACGAATTCCGATTTACTCACCTGTTATCAGGAGAGACCTCAGTGCTGCATCTTTCAGCCCAGTACTGATCCTGAAAAGTAATTTTAACCGTACTTACCGGTAACTTGAATTTCCTTCATAGGCTAACATTGACTGGTTTCACTTGGAAATTCTTCTAAGTGTGGAGTTTTGGAACTTTAAAAGATTCCTCTAAAATCAGCCGAAATACGAATTCCGATTTACTCACCTGTTATCAGGAGAGACCTCAGTGCTGCATCTTTCAGCTCAGTACTGATCCTCAAAAGTAATTTTAACCGTACTTACCAGTAACTTGAATTTCCTTCCATAGGATATCATTGCCTGCTTTTTGCTGAAAAAGTTTCTAAGTGTTGATTTTTGAAACATACAAATATTCCTCTAAAATCAGCCGAAATCCGAATTCTGATTTACTCACCTGTTATCAGGAGAGACCTCAGTGCTGCATCTTTCAGCCCAGTACTGGTCCTGAAAAGTAATTTTAACCGTACTTACCGGTAACTTGAATTTCCTTCATAGGCTAACATTGACTGGTTTCACTTGGAAATTCTTCTAAGTGTGGAGTTTTGGAACTTTAAAATATTCCTCTAAAATCAGCCGAAATACGAATTCCGATTTACTCACCTGTTATCAGGAGAGACCTCAGTGCTGCATCTTTCAGCCCAGTACTGATCCTCAAAAGTAATTTTAACCGTACTTACCAGTAACTTGAATTTCCTTCCATAGGATATCATTGCCTGTTTTTGCTGAAAAAGTTTCTAAGTGTTGATTTTTGAAACATACAAATATTCCTCTAAAATCAGCCGAAATCCGAATTCTGATTTACTCACCTGTTATCAGGAGAGACCTCAGTGCTGCATCTTTCAGCCCAGTACTGGTCCTGAAAAGTAATTTTAACCGTACTTACCAGTAACTTGAATTTCCTTCCATAGGCTAACATTGACTGGTTTCACTAAGTGTGGAGTTTTGGAACTTTAAAATATTCCTCTAAAATCAGCCGAAATACGAATTCCGATTTACTCACCTGTTATCAGGAGAGACCTCAGTGCTGCATCTTTCAGCCCAGTACTGATCCTGAAAAGTAATTTTAACCGTACTTACCGGTAACTTGAATTTCCTTCATAGGCTAACATTGACTGGTTTCACTTGGAAATTCTTCTAAGTGTGGAGTTTTGGAACTTTAAAATATTCCTCTAAAATCAGCCGAAATACGAATTCCGATTTACTCACCTGTTATCAGGAGAGACCTCAGTGCTGCATCTTTCAGCCCAGTACTGATCCTCAAAAGTAATTTTAACCGTACTTACCAGTAACTTGAATTTCCTTCCATAGGATATCATTGCCTGCTTTTTGCTGAAAAAGTTTCTAAGTGTTGATTTTTGAAACATACAAATATTCCTCTAAAATCAGCCGAAATCCGAATTCTGATTTACTCACCTGTTATCAGGAGAGACCTCAGTGCTGCATCTTTCAGCCCAGTACTGGTCCTGAAAAGTAATTTTAACCGTACTTACCAGTAACTTGAATTTCCTTCCATAGGCTAACATTGACTGGTTTCACTTGGAAATTCTTCTAAGTGTGGAGTTTTGGAACTTTAAAATATTCCTCTAAAATCAGCCGAAATACGAATTCCGATTTACTCACCTGTTATCAGGAGAGACCTCAGTGCTGCATCTTTCAGCCCAGTACTGATCCTCAAAAGTAATTTTAACCGTACTTACCGGTAACTTGAATTTCCTTCATAGGCTAACATTGACTGGTTTCACTTGGAAATTCTTCTAAGTGTGGAGTTTTGGAACTTTAAAATATTCCTCTAAAATCAGCCGAAATACGAATTCCGATTTACTCACCTGTTATCAGGAGAGACCTCAGTGCTGTATCTTTCAGCCCAGTACTGGTCCTGAAAAGTAATTTTAACCGTACTTACCGGTAACTTGAATTTCCTTCCATAGGCTAACATTGACTGGTTTCACTTGGAAATTCTTCTAAGTGTGGAGTTTTGGAACTTTAAAATATTCATCTAAAATCAGCCGAAATACGAATTCCGATTTACTCACCTGTTATCAGGAGAGACCTCAGTGCTGTATCTTTCAGCCCAGTACTGGTCCTGAAAAGTAATTTTAACCGTACTTACCGGTAACTTGAATTTCCTTCCATAGGCTAACATTGACTGGTTTCACTTGGAAATTCTTCTAAGTGTGGAGTTTTGGAACTTTAAAATATTCATCTAAAATCAGCCGAAATACGAATTCCGATTTACTCATCTGTTATCAGGAGAGACCTCAGTGCTGCATCTTTCAGCCCAGTACTGATCCTCAAAAGTAATTTTAACCGTACTTACCAGTAACTTGAATTTCCTTCCATAGGATATCATTGCCTGCTTTTGCTGAAAAAGTTTCTGTGTTGATTTTTGAAACATACAAATATTCCTCTAAAATCAGCCGAAATCCGAATTCTGATTTACTCACCTGTTATCAGGAGAGACCTCAGTGCTGCATCTTTCAGCCCAGTACTGGTCCTGAAAAGTAATTTTAACCGTACTTACCAGTAACTTGAATTTCCTTCCATAGGCTAACATTGACTGGTTTCACTTGGAAATTCTTCTAAGTATGGAGTTTTGGAACTTTAAAATATTCATCTAAAATCAGCCGAAATACGAATTCCGATTTACTCACCTGTTATCAGGAGAGACCTCAGTGCTGTATCTTTCAGCCCAGTACTGGTCCTGAAAAGTAATTTTAACCGTACTTACCGGTAACTTGAATTTCCTTCCATAGGCTAACATTGACTGGTTTCACTTGGAAATTCTTCTAAGTGTGGAGTTTTGGAACTTTAAAATATTCATCTAAAATCAGCCGAAATACGAATTCCGATTTACTCATCTGTTATCAGGAGAGACCTCAGTGCTGCATCTTTCAGCCCAGTACTGATCCTCAAAAGTAATTTTAACCGTACTTACCAGTAACTTGAATTTCCTTCCATAGGATATCATTGCCTGCTTTTTGCTGAAAAAGTTTCTAAGTGTTGATTTTTGAAACATACAAATATTCCTCTAAAATCAGCCGAAATCCGAATTCTGATTTACTCACCTGTTATCAGGAGAGACCTCAGTGCTGCATCTTTCAGCCCAGTACTGGTCCTGAAAAGTAATTTTAACCGTACTTACCAGTAACTTGAATTTCCTTCCATAGGCTAACATTGACTGGTTTCACTTGGAAATTCTTCTAAGTATGGAGTTTTGGAACTTTAAAATATTCATCTAAAATCAGCCGAAATACGAATTCCGATTTACTCACCTGTTATCAGGAGAGACCTCAGTGCTGTATCTTTCAGCCCAGTACTGGTCCTGAAAAGTAATTTTAACCGTACTTACCGGTAACTTGAATTTCCTTCCATAGGCTAACATTGACTGGTTTCACTTGGAAATTCTTCTAAGTGTGGAGTTTTGGAACTTTAAAATATTCATCTAAAATCAGCCGAAATACGAATTCCGATTTACTCACCTGTTATCAGGAGAGACCTCAGTGCTGTATCTTTCAGCCCAGTACTGGTCCTGAAAAGTAATTTTAACCGTACTTACCGGTAACTTGAATTTCCTTCCATAGGATATCATTGCCTGCTTTTTGCTGAAAAAGTTTCTAAGTGTTGATTTTTGAAACATACAAATATTCCTCTAAAATCAGCCGAAATACGAATTCCGATTTACTCACCTGTTATAAGGAGAGACCTCAGTGCTGTATCTTTCAGCCCAGTACTGGTCCTGAAAAGTAATTTTAACCGTACTTACCAGTAACTTATATTTTCTTCCATAGGAATCCATTGTCTGGTTTTCAGCAGAAAAGTTTCAGTGTCAATTTTCACAAACTACAAATATTCCTTAAAAATCGCCTGTATGACTTAAACGCATTCTTTCAACTGTTTACAGGAGATGCACCAGTGCTGGATCCAGGATCCAACACTGAGTAAGAAAAAGTAACGATAACAGTTTTTACCTGCTAAGTGAATTTCCTTCCATAGGATAACATTGGTGATTCTATGAGAAAAAGTTTCTAAGTGTCAACTTTTAAAATACAATAATATTCCTTAAAAATCACGACTGTAACCAAAACGCTTTTACTCAACTGTTTACATGAGATGTACCAGGACTGAATCTAGGATCCAGTCTTGTGGTTAGAAAAGTAATCCATAAAGTAACTAATTGCATTTAACTAGAAATTCACATTGAGCTGAATGTTGCATTGTGTTTGAAAATGTGTTGCCCATTGCAACAACTGTAACTACTGTACTTAAAAGTCTATTGCCTATGTGCAAAGTATTTAAACTAAAGTAATTCATTCTGAGAAAGTATTTTTGTAATGTAATGTATAATGTAATTACAATGTAATTTAAAAAATAAAATATGTAAAAGAAATTGTTTCTAAAAATGTAGTAAATCAGTATGAAAAAAATGAATATAAAAATTAATACATTTAAAAATTGTCATTTAAAAAACCTTTGAAATTCACTGAAAAAACCGTAGGTTTCAGGCACGTTATAGTTACAAATTAGCATTTTAAAAACCTTTCAAATTCACTGAAAAAACCATAGGTTTCAGACACGTTATAGTTAGAAATTAGCATTTAAAAAACCTTTGAAATTCACTGAAAAAACCATAGGTTTTAGGGACAGTTATAGTTAGTTGGACATTGCACTCGTACAAAACCCGTGAAATTCCCCGTTATAGTTAGTTCAGCTAACTATAACTCGCGCCCGCAATGCACTGCTGATGACGTCACATATTACATCACTCATGACATGGTCAGTGACATCACTGATGACATCACTGATGACATCTCAAATGACATCACTGATGACATCATCCACGTGATAATCTGATGCAGCTCCTCACACCCTAATATAACCTTTGATACACCCAATTTAAATTACAGAGTGCCATTCGCAAAACCATAGACACTCCAACACCAATAACTACATACCCACTCACTGATTCTTAGGTCTACACACACACCCACTCACTCACCCGTACAGTCACTCATACTTATGGTCACTCAGTACAGGACTATCATTTGCACTCTTACTCCTATATAGACACTCAAACACCGCCACTCATCCATAGAGGTACTCACACACCTAGTCAGTCATGCAAATAATTAAACACACTGCCATTTACTCACCTATACAGTTATACACACACCAGCTCACTTAATCATACAAATACTAGCACATTGTTACGCTCTTATACAATCACTGATACAAGCACACACTCATCCATACAGCCACTATCACAATCACTCACTCTCGCTTATAGCTATTTATATACTCCAATACACATATATACTGCCTTTCACATATGTAGTTACTCACACATGTACCACTGGGACATACATTCACTCACTAACACACTCTTACACACACTTACCCACCCATACAGTCTATCACAGATGCACTCTTGAAACCATCCACCCAGTGAATCACCCACTCACACATCTATGCACAGTCACACACACCCCATCCACACAAACACTCAGGCACCCATACAGATACTCATAGAACCAATCAATAACCCATATAGACACTCATGTAGCTATTCGCAAATCCATGCATCCACTTACACACCAACAGACGGATACAGACATTCACACAGTTTAGTCACTAACCCATGCATTCAGTAAGATACGTTTAATCACTCACTTGTAGAGTCAGTCACGCACGTACTAAATCATCCATTCAGACACTTATACACCCACTCATTCTTCAATACGCCTTTCCCTATATATATTAAACATATTTAAACTTTACAGAAACACACAGTCACTGGATGATGTCATCAGTGATGTCATTTGAGATGTCATCAGTGATTTCATCAGTGATGTCACTGACCATGTCATGAGTGATGTAATATGTGACGTCATCAGCAGTGCATTGCGGGGCGCGAGTTATAGTTAGCTGAACTAACTATAACGGGGGAATTTCACGGGTTTTGTACGAGTGCAATGTCCAACTAACTATAACTGTCCCTAAAACCTATGGTTTTTTCAGTGAATTTCAAAGGTTTTTAAATGCTAATTTCTAACTATAACGTGTCTGAAACCTATGGTTTTTTCAGTGAATTTCAAAGGTTTTTAAAATGCTAATTTGTAACTATAACGTGCCTGAAACCTATGGTTTTTTCAGTGAATATATATATATATATGTATATATATATATATATTCACTGGAAAAACCATAGGTTTTAGGGACAGTTATAGTTAGTTGGACATTGCACTCGTACAAAACCCGTGAAATTCCCCTGTTATAGTTAGTTCAGCTAACTATAACTCGCGCCCCCACAATGCACTGCTGATGACGTCACATATTACATCACTCATGACATGGTCAGTGACATCACTGATGACATCACTGATGACATCATCCAGTGACTGTGTGTTTCTGTAAAGTTTAAGTATGTTTAATATATATAGGGAAAGGCGTATTGAAGAATGAGTGGGTGTATAAGTGTCTGAATGGATGATTTAGTACGTGAGTGACTGACTCTACAAGTGAGTGATTAAACGTATCTTACTTAATGCATGGGTTAGTGACTAAACTGTGTGAATGTCTGTATCCGTCTGTTTGTTGGTGTGTAAGTGGATGCATGGATTTGCGAATAGCTACATGAGTGTCTATATGGGTTATTGATTGGTTCTCTGAGTATCTGTATGGCTGCCTGAGTGTTTGTGTGGGTGGGGTGTGTGTGACTCTATACATAGATGTGTGAGTGGGTGATTCACTGGGTGCATGATTTCAAGAGTGCATCTGTGATGGACTGCTTGGGTGGGTGAGTGTGTGTATGGGTGTGTTAGTGAGTGAATGTATATCTCAGTGGTACATGTACGAGTAACTACATATGTAAAAGGCAGTATATATGTGTGTTAGAGTATTTAAATGGCTATAAGTGAGAGTGTGTTATTGTGGAGTGGCTGTATGGATGCGTGTGTGCTTGTATCAGTTATTGTATAAGAGCGTAAGAATGTGCTAGTATTTGTATGAGTAAGTGAGCTGGTGTGTGTATAACTGTATAGGTGAGTAAATGGGTGTGTGATTAATTTTTGCATGACTGACTAGGTGTGTGAGTACCTCTATGGATGAGTGGCGGTGTGTGAGTGTTTATATAGGTGTATGAGTGCATATGATAGTCCTGTACTGAGTGACTGTAAGTATGAGTGACTGTACAGGTGAGTGAGTGGATGTGTGTGTAGACCTAAGAATCAGTGAGTGGGTATGTAGTTTTTGGTGTTGGAGTGTCTATGGTTTTGAGAATGGCAGTCTGTAATTTAGAGTGGGTGTATCAAAAGTTATATTAGGGTGTGAGAAGATGCATGAAATTATCACATGGATGATGTCATCAGTGATGTCATTTGAGATGTCATCAGTGATGTCATCAGTGATGTCACTGACCATGTCATGAGTGATGTAATATGTGACATCATCAGCAGTGCATTGCGGGGCGCGAGTTATAGTTAGCTGAACTAACTATAACAGGGGAATTTCACGGGTTTTGTACGAGTGCAATGTCCAACTAACTATAACTGTCCCTAAAACCTATGGTTTTTTCAGTGAATTTCAAAGGTTTTTAAATGCTAATTTCTAACTATAACGTGCCTGAAACCTATGGTTTTTTCAGTGAATTTCAAAGGTTTTTAAATGCCAATTTCTAACTATAACGTGCCTGAAAACTATGATTTTTTAAGTGAATTTCAAAGGTTTTTAAATGCTAGTTTCTAACTATGCCAACAGAGGTAGGACATGTGAAGAAAGAAGAAAAAACGCACAGAAAGAAGCAAAAGATGTGCAGAAAGAACCAACAGAGCAGCAGAAAGAGGCCTTGTTACAAAATCATCCTGTGCCCACAACTTTTTCAGACGGGTACTGGTGGTAACTGACTCTGACTAACCAGAGCCAGTGCTATGCTAAAAGACACTTGGAATACAGTGAAAACACCTACATACACTAGGGAACACTATGCGTTGGGGTACCCCTGTGATTAGCATGACCTCCTCTGCAAGTCCCTAGTACATAATAGGGCAGGGGGATTAAAACTACCTCTTAAAACGCGCTACAGGGCGCGTTTGCACAGTGGTGAAGGGAGGGGGCCTGAGGTGACATGTGTGCAAACGCGCCCCGTGGCGCATTTTAAGATTGCGGGATTAAGTCCCCTTGAATCCTGAGGGTCCCTGGGGCCCAACTAGCCCCCCAGGTACCTACAGTTAGGACCACAGAGCTGAGTTGCAGAGAGGCGTTCCGAGGCCATGCACCTTGTTTCACCTCTCTGCAATGCACCTCTGTTGTGCTTACTGAAGGTACCTGGTGGGCTAGTTGGCCCCCAGGATTCAAAGGGAATTAACTCCCCAACTTAAAACGCACCACAGGGCGTGTTTGCGCACATGTCACCTGAGGCCCCGCTCCCTCCCTTCACCACTGTGCAAACGCGTCCCGTGGCGTTTTTTAGTTGGGCGATTAGGTCACCTTGAATCCTGAGAGTCCCTGGGGCCCAACCAGCCCACCAGGTACTTCCAGTAAGCACCACAGGCCTGCGTTGCAACGCCTGTAACAAATTGTGCAGTTGTGTTTAGGTAGTGAAGAGGGTCGTGCTGGGGGTAGTGTTTCAGGGTATAGGGCAGTGCAGTGGTGTTCGGGCAGTGTAGGGGGTCATGCTGGGGCTGGTGTTTCAGGGTTTAGGGCAGTGCAGTGGTGCTCGGGCAGTGTAGGGGCTCGTGCTGGGGGTGATGTTTCAGGGTTTAGGGTAGTGCAGTGGTGTTCGGGCAGTGTAGGGGGTCGTGCAGGGGCTGGTGTTTCAAGGTTTAGGGCAGTGCAGTGGTGTTCGGGCAGTGTAGGGGGTCGTGCTTGGGCTGGTGTTTCAGGGTTTTGGGCAGAGCAGTGGTGTTCGGGCAGTGTAGGGGGTCATGCTGGGGGTAGTGTTTCAGGGTTTAGGGCAGTGGTGTTCGGGCAGTGTAGGGGGTCGTGCTGGGGGTGGTGTTTCAGGGTTTAGGTCAGTGGTGTTCGGGCAGTGTAGGGGGTCTTGCTGGGGTAGTGTTTCAGGGTTTAGGGCAGTGCAGTGGTGTTCGGGCAGTGTAGGGGGTCTTGCTGGGGGTAGTGTTTCAGGGTTTAGGGCAGTGCAGTGGTGTTCATGCAGTATAGGGGGTCGTGCTGGGGATGGTGTTTCTGGGTTTAGGGCAGTGCAGTAGTGTTCGAGCAGTGTGGGGGTTGTGCAGGGGGTGGTGTTTCAGGGTTTAGTGCAGTGGTGTTCGGGCAGTGTAGGGGGTCATGCACGGGGTGGTGTTTCAGGGTTTAGGGCAGTGCAGTAGTGTTCAGGCAGTGTAGGGGGTCCTGCTGAGGCTGGTGTTTCACGGTTTAGGGCAGTGCAGTGGTGTTCGGGCAGTGTAGGCGGTCGTGCTGGGGCTGGTGTTTCAGGGTTTAGGGCAGTGCAGTGGTGTTCGGGCAGTGTAGGCGGTCGTGCTGGGGCTGGTGTTTCAGGGTTTAGGGCAGTGCAGTGGTGTTCGGGCAGTGTAGGCGGTCGTGCTGGGGCTGGTGTTTCAGGGTTTAGGGCAGTGCAGTGGTGTTCGGGCAGTGTAGGCGGTCGTGCTGGGGCTGGTGTTTCAGGGTTTAGGGCAGTGCAGTGGTGCTCGGGCAGTGTAGGGGGTCATGCTGGGGCTGGTGTTTCAGGGTTTTGGGCAGAGCAGTGGTGTTCGGGCAGTGTAGGGGGTCATGCTGGGGGTAGTGTTTCAGGGTTTAGGGCAGTGGTGTTCGGGCAGTGTAGGGGGTCGTGCTGGGGGTAGTGTTTCAGGGTTTAGGGCAGTGGTGTTCGGGCAGTGTAGGGGGTCGTGCTGGGGGTGATGTTTTAGGATTTAGGTTAGTGCAGTGGTGTTTGGGTAGTGTAGGGGGTCGTGCTGGGGGTAGTGTTTTAGGGTTTAGGGTAGTGCAGTGGTGTTTGTGTAGTATAGGGGGTCGTGCTGGGGGTAGTGTTTTTAGGGTTTAGGGTAGTGCAGTGGTGCTTGTGTAGTGTAGGGGGTCATGTTTTAAGATGCAATGCTCCAATACCTGACCAGTCTGCACTACATAAAACTGCAAAAAAACTAAAAATAAAAAGTGTTTTGCACACTTTTGTCATTGGGCTATATGTGGGCTACATCTGGGTAATATTTGTGCTACATTTGGGCTCTTTTTTCACTGGTGGCCATCTTGGAAGACTTCTTTGTTATGAAGTTTCCTAATTTCTTCATTTACTGCAGTCTCCTCAGTAGGAAATGCTTTCAGTTTTTTACTTTGATTCCATCAAGAAGGCATTCAGATGTCTCACATCTGCCATAAATTCAGAATGTTAGCACTCTAGTTGCTCATTAGATCACTGGAGTAAAGCTACTGCTCACCAGGGAGTTAACTGGTAGTCTGCTGCTGGTATTGAAAGTGATTGTTTCAGTCTGCTTGTCAGAATTTTCTAATGAAATAGAAGAGGATTTGAGATCTCACTTAAAACATGCCCTAATTTTTCTTTCTGCAGCACTAACCATAATTTCTATTTCAAAAAGAACCCCTCATTTTGTTCCTTTTTAAATTAAATGTTTTAAGTGTTACTGGTTTATTCCAATCAAGATGGCTTCAGGTGTGCCATACTTTTGTCATAAGTAAGGCTGTTAGCGCTCTAGTTGTTCTTTAGAACACTCTGGGAAGCTGCAGTAGAACACAAAGGCATCAACTGGCAGGCTGCTCCTCAAATATCTTCCTGTTATATTTCAACAGATCACACTTGAAACATGCCCTAATTTTTCTTTCTGCAGCACTAACCATAATTTCTATGACAAAATGAACCCCATCATTTTGTTCCTTTTTAAATTAAATGTTTTAAGTGTTACCAGTTTATTCCAATCAAGATGGCTTCAGGTGTGCCATACTTTTGTCATAAGTAAGGCTGTTAGCGCTCTAGTTGTTCTTTAGAACACTCTGGGAAGCTGCAGTAGAACACAAAGGCATCAACTGGCAGGCTGCTCCTGTTGAAATATAACAGGAAGATATTTGAGATCACACTTGAAACATGTCCTAATTTTTCTTTCTACAGCACTAACCATAATTTCTATGACAAAATGAACCCCATCATTTTGTTCCTTTTTAAATTAAATGCTTTAAGTGTTACCAG